>JAOXYD010206172.1:0-21066 GCA_028565735.1 Pinacopodium congolense
TTAATTAAACAAAACTTACTCCAAATTAACACTAAACATAAACAAAACAATAATTAAAATTAAACTAAATAAAAACACACAAAACAAATATTAAAACACAATAAAAACAACATATTATGCCATAAACACATGCAAAACACTTAGAAAAATACAATTATTAGCGATCTAAATGCATACTTTCAAAACAAAATTTGAATAGTTCATGTATTAAAAGATAAAGTAAAATAACAACTAAAATAGCAACTTCTCCTGTATAAACCATCTAACATAGCTAAAACTCTCGTAGATCCATACAATAATAATGGACAGCTATAAAACGTAGCATGCCCCTAAGTTTATAAGTCATTAAAAATTTGGTCACACAAGGAAAATTTCTTCAAAAACTGTACTTCTTTAAAAAATTATACAAATTTGAAAAAAAAACATTATATTTTTCTTATTAATTAGTTTTAAATGGCTTTGCCTATACCTATGCAAAACAACCTTATAACCTTATTTCAAATTGGTGAATAGTGTCACACTATAATTAGACTTCAAATGGGTGAAGAGTAAGCCTTTTAATCAAGACCAAAATATAATAATTTTAATCCTAAAAGATAACTCCCAAAAATCACTCTCTTAGTTCAAGTCAAGAACACATAACTTTGCAATTACTTGATCAAAGATCACTCGAAGTTCAACATATTCAACACTAATACTTATTTGTATTCCCTAATACTCGTTGAAAAGAATAACCAACATAAACCAATGGTAAATCACTTTAAAAAATCAAAATAACTTAAATTTTCTTTGTTAAAGGCAAAGAGAAACCTTTTACCAATCTTTTTAAAGGCAAAGAGATGTTTCTCCAATAATAACATCAAATCACAAAATTAAATATGGAATCAGAACACACATTTAATGGTATTTTCGTGAAGTACAAAAAAATGAATATAAACTTTATAGGTAAAATGCCTTGGTTATTGAGAAATTTAATAAGAGTTTAGAACTTTATTATTAAATCAATTCTAAGCAAATTCATAATAATGTCAAAATTTTCTTTTATTCTGAAAAAAATTCACACAAATTTGAAAACTAATTCTAAGGCTATCTAAATTAGTAAAATAATTAATTTGTTCAAACATAAAATTTGCCTTGGATAATGAAATTTTCTTACTTTAAACAATTTCAAACCTTTCCAAAATTTTACAAAACTTTCCTAACCAATTTAAAAAAAATTTTCACCCACAAGATTTACTTAAACAAATTCAAATAAATAAATAAATCATTTCAAGAAACTTTGAAACATCGAAAGGAACTCGTTAAAATGATTTGCACATTTTCTCTATTCAAGGCGAACCTTTAGTTTGGAAAAAATGATTAAGGGGCTCACTAAACACATTGAATGCAACTAATGGAGAAAAAACTCATAATATTCCTAAAAATTATTTAAATCTTTCTTTAAGACTCATTCAAGTAATTATCCTACATAAAAATTATTCAACATCACTTAGAAAAAGTTTTTATAGCATGCTTAAGCTCAAAAACTTGTTAGAAATAAATTCTAACCACTACTCTAATACAAAAGCTCTGAAGCATAAGAAATTATTTGTTACTAAACTCTAATAGACATCAAAATTAAGTCATTTATGCTACAGTACTATACTACTATTTTGCTCTTAGACAAAACTTATAAAATGCTAAGACACTTTTCACTAATCGACCAATCAATATCACTAGTCAATCAATCCTATGTACTAGTCAGTTAGCACTTATTGAAAACATCTATTAATCATCCACTAACCTTACCATTTGTTGACTAGTCTTTACAAAAATTGATTGTTAACACTTTAAAACATGAAAAATGATTTCCTTTTGTAAACAATTCACCCAAAAAAGTTTCAAAAATTCCTAAAAACATTTCTAAACACCAAAATCTCACAATTAAAATTAAAACAAAATATTTGTTGGACTAAAAAAATTTGTGCACTTTTTCAAACATTCCAAAACTACCAAACCATTTAAAAATTTCTAAAGTACTTTAAACACCACAAATCATTTTTCTCATCAAATCTTCATTAAAACACACTAAAAAACACCTTCATATTATTTTTGACATGTCAATAATGTTTTATTTAAAACCTCCATTAAAATTCTTCTTGATTATGAAACACTATATGCAAAAAATTAATATACAAAACACATACAAACCCTTGAGCAAAATGAATTAGGAACACTTAGAAAATCAAGACAATATTTACATACAAAATTGAAAATATTAACGTATACAACTTCTGAAAACCATGATCTTGATACATCACCTGATCTTTAGTTAAGTGCTTGCTCCATCATTTTCATTTTTTAAATGAAACATCAAGTTTGGACTCTTTTTTGTTTTGTCCACATTATTCATTTCTCTATCTTTCAAATTACTTTAAAAAGAATTAAGCTATCAACAATAAATATGTTTTGTAATTATCAAAAACTTAATTAAAGCTTCCATTAGTTTAATAGAACATTGAAAAGTTGAATAATGCAAAAGTTTAAGCAAAAAACATGATAATTACTATTTACTAGTGAGGAAAAATTAAAATTAAAAAAATTAATTATCCAAAATAATTGGACAATGCTTTATTAGAATTTATGAAAATAAAAAGATTGTTCAATTTTTTGTTTTTAATAACGTAATTAAAATTTTTAATTTGAAGTTGTGAAAATTAAAACATTAAGTAATACTTGATTTGCATTAAAAAAACTTAACAATGTGTTATTATAATTGAAAAATAAAAAAGAATAATTTGAATTAAAAAAATCAACAATGCTTAATTATAATTGAAAAATAAAAAAGAATAATTTTTAAATTTCAACAAAAAACTGTACAATGCTAGATATATAGGTGATAAAAAATACATGTCGAATAATGATTAATTACTAGCAAAAAATTGAAAACAATTTTATGGTTATTGAAAAATATTAATGACAAATACCAAAACTCCTAAAAATGAATAATTGTTAGCAAGAAACTTAATAGCACTTAATTTTAAGTGACAAACATTATAACATTAAATAAGGCTTGATTCTCAACACCAAGTTTGGCATGCTTAACTATAAGGTATTGAAATTATAATACCTAATTGTGGATAATCAACTAAATAACGTGTAATTATATATTGTGAAAATACAAGCTCCTAAAAATTTTTATTTTTAGCAAAAAAATGGGTTGTTTATAAGTATCAGTGAGGAATATTAAATGTTGACACTATTTAGTTACTAATGACAAATGTTAAAATGATAAACAATGTTTAAATCTCATAAATAAGGTGGAAAATATCTAATTGGGAGTGACACAAATTAAAAAGCTTAAGAATGCTTAATTACTAGAAAGGAAAAATCAAAATGTAAAACAATATTTAATTATAAAAAACTAGAAAAAACTTAATTGCCAACAGGGAATATTGAAGAAATGACAAATTCTTTACTATCAGCATCAAATAAGAAATTGTTCAATGTTTAAGTGATAAGCATTAAATCAATTAATAATATTAAACTATCATCAATAAAATGAACATTTTTAATTGTAAGCAAAGAACTACAAGAAAAAAATAATGCCTAACTATCAAAAATAAATTTTACATATCTCATTTTCATTGATAATAATTAAGATGTTGAGTAATTTTTATTTGTCAGCATGAAACTAGATGACACTTAATTATTAGTGAAGAAAGTTAAAATAATGAACAATTCTTCATTATTAGCAAAAAATTGTATAACACATAATTTTTAGTTATAAAAACTAAAGCACTAAATAGTCATTAATTGTTAGCAACAACTTTAACAATGGCCAATTTCCAAAGATGAAAATTAAATTCTAAATTATAATTGATTTAAACAACAAATTAGTTATTAAAAATGAAAATTAAAACAATGAATAATGATAATTGTCAATTCATGAAATCAATAATAATTAATTGTACGTGAAGAAAATTGTTAAACTAAAAAAAACTTAACTTCCATAAAAAAAATTATTAATGTTTAATTTTTAATGGGAAACAAATAAAATAATGAAACATGACAAATTGTTAGTAACATGATAGACAATGCTTAATTGCTAGTAATGAATTAAAAGATTGAAAAATGCCTAATTGTTATTTGCAAATAACTTTATGCTTAAATTTTAATAAAAATTTTAAAAATTTAATAATGCTTCACTATAAACAACAAACTTTGTAACATTTAATTGGTAATGGCAAAATTTAAAATCCAAAATAATGCTTAATTGTGAGAACAAATTGGAAAACATGTAATTGTTAATGACAAACAATAAATTAAAATTATTATTCACCAACAACAAATTAGAAATTTCTTAATTTTTAGGTACAAAAATTATAATTGTAAAAAAAACCTTATTTTTAATGATAAATTCATCAAATGTGTAATTGTATATGATGACAATTAACACCCTAAAGAATGCTTAATTTTAAGAAATAATGTGGAGAAAACTTAATTACTAGTGATGGACTCAGAATTGTTAACCAAACTCCCAATCCTTATAGAAAATTTTTTATTGTTGAACCATGCCTAACATTTTTCAACAAAGTGGATAATGCTTGATCAATTCCTTATCTATGATTACGAGGAAAGTGCACCCCCTCAAAAAGTAATACCATGGATTTATGTCTGAAGATCATTTACCTAGATAGATAATGCAACTAATAGGTCGAAATACATAATTATTTTAAAAACTAAAAAATTATGAAAATTTTAATTAACTAAATAGTCATAAAGTAATCACTTTTCTATCTAAACACAGGTAGTAAGTTACAGGTTGTACTAATCTTAAGTTATTGCTAAGAATCTAAAGCTTGAAAACATCTAAATTATACATCTTTTATGCATGATTTCAAGATTATTATATCGAGTTGGAAGTTTGAAGGAATAATCTAGGAAAATTATGTGCATATTGAGTTAAATGCTGAAATAGGATGTTGCTTACACATTTTCCATTGTAGGACTTTTGTGAGATTTTCTAACATCTGTGAGATTGGAAAAGATGTGAAATTGATTTTAGAAGTAAGAATGTAAGCTCCATATCAAATTTCATGGCAAAAAAATGAGTAAAAATAGTAGGAGAGGAGCAAAGCTAAAAAGGCCATGAGCAAGGCCACAATTATCACCTTAACCTCTGATCAGACATACATAAATAACCCAGTTTAGGTTATTGTTTATACATCTTTTTCCTCTTAACACTCTAAGAAGCTACCAAAAGGAAAAAGAAAAGAGATGAATCCTAAGTCATCTTCTAAGGGTTTGCACAAGATTGAACGAGAAGTTTGATTAAAAAAAAGGGGAAATCAATATAAAGATTGGATTTGGAAACTAGTATCATCAATAAGTTAAGGGGTTCAAAAGAATCATCCATGAGCTTTTCTACCCCTCCCACTTTATAATATTTGTTTTTGTTATTAGGATGCTTGGGAACTAAATTTCCTGTAGGCTTTAGATTATTATGAATCTTAAGAAGTAGTAAACATTATTTCATTTGATTTAAGGAAAATTTTCAAATTTTCCTTGATTCACTTATAGAGCTAATTAAGATTGGTTTTTCAAAGTTTATAACCTCTCAAAATTCAATTATGAGTATATGATTTCAAATGTTCAGATGACCAAATCAAACATATGTTTAGATAGACCATAGGTGATGCATCTTTCATAAAGTCCTTAACTATAGCCTTATATAAGATGTCTATATTAGGTGTTAACCAAATAAAAATAATAGGTTTGACATAATTTAGTAGTGCATTCAATAGATCGGTGCACCTATCATATTGTGTGGTTGGTATTATTTAATTGTTATTATATGGTTTGTTTCTATTTACATCTTGGGCATGCTTAGGATATAGAAATCATATTTTTGGCACCAGTTTTAGTGATAGTGTCATTATTAAGTTTTTTCTGATAATTACGAGATTTGTTATTTATGTTTTATTTTTATTTTATTTTTTTTAATTTTCTATAATTTCATTTTTTTTTCACTTTTTCTTTCATTTAAGAATGCTACTCTTCTTAACCTTTCATTATTCTTTCACTTTATACCTACGAACATCTTTGTTTGTCCAAGAGTCTACAAAATTACTATAGCTAGATTTTGATGTAGAGAGGAAATTAAAAGAAGTTTAAAGGAGAAGAAATATGAGCCTAATATGAAATTTAATGACCTTAAGTAATAAGTAGACATCATGGATTGAGAGATAGGACCACGAGTGTAGTTAATCGTGGGAGACCTTTAGATACCCTTATTACAAGGCATTTAGTCTAGTATTCATAGGCTAAGGATAAAGAGTGCAAGTTTTAAAATAAAGCTACAGATGATCTGATGTTGTAAACCTATGCATAATTCAATAGGCTTCCAGATGAATATTTTGATGCCTATTTAGCAAAATTCTTAGAGAACTGCAAAATCTTTAAGCTTAATGATGTCTCTAGAGAACTAATTAGAATTATATGGCTTCCCTTCACATTGCAAAGTAGATAAATATCATGGTTAAACAACCACTAGTATCTATCACGCATTAGAATACATTAGAAAAAATGTTCCTTATAAGGTTTTTCCCTCCATCTCATTTAGCTAAATAGTGCCCATACTATGGGAATAGCTCTTCTTACATTAAAAATTAGATTGTTTCTTTGCAACAATAGGAGTAGCTATCCTCGCATGAAGCTTAGGAATCTTAAATAAGTGTCCATACCATGGTTTTAATCTTGACTTGCTAATGTAGAACTTTGATAGAGGTTTGAACTTTGCCACAGTTTAATTGATTGCTGCATCTTCTAGACATACCACTAATTTCAAAACTCCTAAACAACTTTAAGAGCTTATAGAGAACATCATTATGAAAACTTACAGGTAGAGGGGTGCAATACATAGATCTACATCTATAAGTATGCAAGATGAAGGTGTTGTTGCCTCCCTAGAGGCAGAATTGGTTGTTTTAACTAAGGGAATCTATATAATGGTATTGGAGTTAACCTATTCTAAAGTGATGCACTGTGATTTGTGTAGGGAAAACATCTAAGTAAGGAATGTATAGGGAAAACAACCTTTGAGTTAGTACTAAGGAGCTAATAGCCAAATTTATTACCTTAATTGAGGATTGTTTCTAGAAGGCTGAAGCATCCATGCATGGCCTGGAGCATTAAATAGGAGTCTCGATTAATGAAGTTTTTTAAGAGGCATATGGTACGCGCCTAGTTAATCACATGCCTATCCTAAAAGCATAGGTACAAACCATAACATTGAGTGGCAAGGAGTTAGATGAGGGCCAAAAGATAAAATAAAAGAAGAGTTTGCAATAGGAAAAGAGTTGGCAAAAGATGGAGAAAATGATTGGAAAGATGAAGAAAAAGCTTAAGGGTAGAAAGAAAAAGCCACTGAAATAGTACAACCCTTACCATCTTTATTTTAGTGTAAAGAATAACCCTTACAATAATCTTACTAACCAAAGTCAAGGGAAAGCTAATACAATCTTTATTCACAAGGGTTAAGAGCAATCAAACAAATATTGATTCTTAGGGTCAAGAGGAACCCAACCAACCTTGATTCTTAGGTTCAAGATAAACCCACCCAATCTTACTTTCTAATGGGTGAAGAGTAACCATTTACAAACATAACTGAAATACACTATTTTGTTTCCTACAAAACAAACCCCAAACTTAGGCTACTGAAGCCTAAACTTAAGCTTATATAGCTTATCTACAAGTTGATCAAAATCAATTTAAGAAAAAGGCTCAAATGCAACCAATGCTATGCCAAAGCCTTGTGTAATGTCAATGCACTTACAAGGTGTAAAACAGTCCAATTCAAATTCAATAATTAACGTAACTCAAATATTGTTTTCTAGAGGTCAAGAGCGGACTAAAAACTCTATTTTAAATGACAAAGAGTAGCCAATAATACAACAACAATAAATATAAATTAATTCCCCTATTTTAGTCATAAATACTCACTTCTATGGTGTTTCTCAAAAGGTCATGTAATAAATCCAAATTTAGAAACTCGCAAAAGCTAAATCTATATAGTTTTGATAGATATGAAAACAAATGCTTCCAAAAAATTAAATAAGCCTCTATAAATTTAGTTAAATAGAAAATGATGCTCTTGAGGACCTAAGAAATAGAAAAAAATAATTTGGAATCAAATAATTCATATTCAAATACTCAAATATAGGAATTAACGTAAGCGCAACAAATGTGGATAGTTTAAAGAAGTTTGCAAATATAGACCCTAAATAGAAGATATAAGTGCTAAAAAAATTATAATAATAATACTTGGATAATCTTGAGATCACCAAACTAATACAAATAAGTTTTCACACTATGAATGGACTTTGATAATCAAAACACAAAGTAATCAAAACAGTGACAATTTAGGTGTGTTTGGAAAAAGATTTTTAAATTCACTAAAATAACTTTATAAAAATATGAAAAAATAATTAAAAATTTTTTAGGACACTTAAGAAATAAAAAAATAATTATTTAAAAATTTTAGAAACTGATTAAAATGGCAAGAAACATGTCGAAAGTTATAACTGAAAAATCTAGACAGATTTTCTAGTAATTAATATAACACACTTGAAACCTAAGAGATAATATTGAAAACAAACAAACAACCTCTAGGAACCTTACGTAAATAGAAATACATAATTTCAGAATTTTGGAAGTAGATTAAATTATTGCAAATTAATATGAATTATAGATCAAAATAAATAGAATTTTCTTTAATGAAGTCGAAAGATACAACCCCAATATATCAAAAAAATCAACTTAAAAATTGAAAATATGATTAATTCAACTTATAAAAACTTAATCTAACATAAAATAATAGTCTTGTAATTAAAAAAATTGATTAGATATGAAAGGGATAAGAGAACCAAAACAGTGCAATATGGTGACAGCTTAAAGAGATGAGGAAGATGATCTTTCAATTTTGATTTGAGAGCTTTGAAAACGTGTGTTGAGAGTATTAAGAAGTCTAGTAAGATGTTTGGAAATGTTTTTTGGCTGCTCTCTATTTTTCTTAGCTTTTTTAGGGTTTTCTTGGATTAATTCAAAATAAGGAAACAAGTAACTATTGGAGAGGACCTATACCAACTTTAAACAAATCCAACGAATTTTAGATTTATACTAGCATAAAATAGGACTTCAAAAAAGTCTTAAGACAAAATTAGAGACCATATAACAAATCAACATGGTTTAATTAACTTTAAAAATATGAATTTCATATGATTTGAGACTTTTCAATAATAAACAACTTTAAAAAACTTTTCAAACTTTCTATCAACCATTTATGTCACAAGTGTGTTAAAAAAAATTCAAACACATATAAATGACTTTAATCAACATTTCAATTGATCTAAACTCATTAAGAGGTACATATTAATATAATTCATGACATTACCTCTTGATTATGCAACATGATGTTTATATGTCTTTCTAAATCAAATCCTAACAATCCAATGCCATAATCAATTTCAATTAATGATTAGAACATTGATTCAATTCCTATATGCAAATATGAGAATTCTTTCAATAATTGATTAAGATAAAGTTTAGGACATCATACCCAGAAAAACCTAAACCTAATCATACTTGATCTTCTTCTCTTAATCTTTGTTCATCCATCAACGTAACCTTGGTAGGGTGTCATTAATGATCAACGTGACCCTGACAGGGTGCCGTTGATAGTTGACTTTTAGTTGACTTTTAATAAAACTTCCGTATTTTTACTCTAATCTCTATCTTTAAGTTCCCTCCTGCAAAGTAAACATAATAACACATAAATGGAACATTTAAGCACTGAAATAGGGTTAAATTAACATTAAATAACATAAAAAAACTATAAATTTAACCCCTATCAATCTTGACTTTAACTCTTCAATGCTTATTCCTTCCATCATTATCCTCATGAAGGCTCTTCTACCTTGGTTCACTTTTTAACACTTGCATTAATCTGGCTTAGGATTTAACTTATTAAAAACTTAAACATTAGTAATAATAATATTTTTTCATCATCAAAATACATGATTGGAACCTCCTTGGTCCAACAGTCTCCCTCTTTTTTGTAATGACAAAACATGTGATATTAAGAGCTTATAAAATACATATACACCATATTTATGTAACAATTCATTATACATGAAATGATGCTACTTTGATGCTAGTCCCTTTTATTCTTAAAACTCATATTCAACCTTAATATCACATACCTTTCTCCCCCTTTTTGACATCATCATAAAGAATACTAGTTGTAACTAATTCTTAGAAAGTACTCCCTTTAATTCATGCATCCTAAAAAAATAATAATTATATATAATGCTCCCCCTAAAAGATTGTGATTATACATTATGGGAACGTTATGCATGTAAAAGGGAAGAACGCATAGAATGCATTACCAAACACATATTATGCATTTTCTTTGCCTCAAATATGTGCATTTTCCTACACCATGTACCTTACGCATGAAAAATATCTAGTATGCATGTTTATGCATTAAACACATATATTATGTACCTTTGCATTAAAAATATATATCATACATATATATCACATCAACAAAACATGTTTACATATATTGCATAAAGGTGACATGTTTCACATGTTATGTTTAAAAAATATATATTATAAACTAAAAGATATATTCATTTATATGATGATTATTATGCATCCAAAACATAAGTTATGCATATTTTGCATTGTGAGCATACATTATGCATCAACAGCATGAAAATTTTTTATTAGTCATGCAAAACAAATTGAGATATGTAGAAAAGATAAATTTAGGCATTTCCAAGCATTTAATCACATACCAATTGAAAAGAAATGAAACCACTTATAATGCATGATACCAATTTTTTTAAAAAATTATGATGCTAATGGATACCAAATTTAAGAAAATCATACCAATTGAAAGTTTGAAGGATATGGTATACCAATTAAAAATATCAATTGAAGATAACATTCTTCCCAAACTTATGTAAGGAATCCATTTCCAAAAGATTTAAAAATCCAATTTTAAAACATGTTCAATGCATCATTTTCAAAACAAATCATATGTTAAAATCAATTTAGCCCCCTACTTTTTAGTAGCAATAAGGACTGAATGAAGCACTAGTATTCAAATATAGGCCACATTGGTTCTAGCTGAGGTCTTTACCTTTATAACCATCATAACAAGCTGGACATATGTCCCTTAAGGAAATAGTTAAGATCATAGCCACTAATACTCTTCAATTTTAGCAGAAAGCAAGGAGGGGCTTAAAAACACTGAGAACTAAGTGAGTAAGATTGTGGATGTAGTATGAAAGTTTTGGATTAAAGCTCAACAAGACTTCCCTACAAGCCTAAGAGGAACCCTAGAGAGGAGGCACATGACATGACCTTAAAGAGTGGTTAGGAGCTAGAAGGACCCTTAAAGTAGAAAGCAGCACAAGAAGAAGAAAGGAAATTGTGCTTGGAAAGAAGGATGAGGACAATCCTCTTAAATTAAGTAGCTCACATTCAGTTATCTTTACCAAAGTGTCTGTTTCCTTTCCAATTAGGTTAGGCCAAGTGTAAGCTATAGTAGAAAGAAAGGGAGATGTTAGAGGTGTTTCACAAGGTAGAGATAAACATACATGTACTCGAGAAAATCAAGTAGATGCTGTGACATGCGAAGTTTTTGAAGGAACTATCCTCAAGGAAAAGGAAGATAAAGGGTGATGAAAAGGTTAGTGTGGGGGAGAATTTTTCCATAATTGTAGAAAGGAATATACTCCCTAAATGTAAGGATATGGGTATCTTTATCAATCCTTGCAGGATTGGTCACACGAGGTACAAATGATTTATGTTAGATCTAGGAGTCTCAATTAATGTTATGCTTCTTTCTATATTTAAAACTCTTATCCTTAGTCCTCCAAAGTGTTAGTCAAAAACTTGTTTTATTCTAAATACCACAAGTGCACGGGCTGTAAATTGTATTATAAGTAGATATTGTTCCAAAAAGATTGGGTTTAGTCACAATTTTTGTTTAAGGAATAAATTCAAGAAACAAAAACTAAAAATAAATTAAGTAACACATCTTATTAAATTGAGAATCAATGTGCAGGAATTTTTGAAGTCAAGTTGAAGATCAGGAATCACTCGTATCCCTATTTATTGTTTCAATTTGTGTTTGGGCTAAAATGTTTTAATGTTTTAGTCATCCTCTCTCAAGGTGTAATTAAGTTTCCCTAGCCAAATAACATAGGAATAACGTTTTAATTTTTCAATCTACAAAGCCTTGCCTAAAAATTCAATTATATGTTAAGTAATCCTATAGATAGTCTATTAAAAAATTTATATATCTCTCTCTTTAATGAATTAATAAACTTGATATTTATGGGTCTATTGAATGCCCACACTTGCAGTATACTCAACATAGATTACCAAGCTCACTCTCTCAAATTATTGGAAGGTATAATAATAAGAAACACAACAAACATTTATTTTAGAACCAGCAATGAATAATTGACAAATAGTTCAAAGAGTAATTCCTAAAGTATGTTTAGCTACTCATCAAGTAAATAATTTCAGCAACAACTATATTTTCCACAAAATAGAACATAATCGAGAAAAATGAAAAGAAACAAAGATAAATTTGAACTCTTTAATTCACTCCCTAAATTGGAAATCTAGAAAACTAGTGAACTGTTGAAGTTTTGATGACTAATCTTGATTTCTTCTCCTTGAAGCTGGAAAACTAGTTCCTTGGTATAGAGGACAAGTTCTAGATTAATTTTTGACAGCTTTTAGGATTTTTTTTCCTATATATATGATGCAGCGTATCAAAAACCTAAAGAGTCTCCAAATCTAGTATGAGTAGGCTCACGAAATTGATGAGCGTGAACAAATTAAGTGACCAAAGGATTCACGAAAGTAACGTAATTACTTTTGTGACTCCCTTATTTTTTTCCACTTAAATGGATTCAAGAACATGTTTCTTTAAAATTTGTAACTTTTAATTTTAATTTTTTCTATTAACTAAATGAATTCATGCGCATGACTCCTTTGAGTCATGCTCATGAATCTTATTTTATTACTTTTTTCTCCTTTAAGTGCTATATGAACTCTTCGACACCTAGACACACAAAATAATGATCTTTGGCAAAAATCATCCCTTAAACACCAAGAAACACACATAAATAAAACAATTATGTCCAGATATATCAAATTAAACCCTAAACATTAAAAAATTCCAAATCACAAACTAATAAACTAAGGAAACATAAATAAAAGCACGTCGATCACCATACCCACACTTAAACTTTTGCTTGACCTCAATCAAAAAACTTCAAATGCAAGGCTCATTAAAACACGTACACACAATGCAAAACACACCTGCACTAAAAGATGATGAATTGAATACAATAATAACAAATGATCTTATGGAATTCGCTTCAATCACCCTTTTCACTTAAATCATTCATCAAGATCCAAGACAATAAGCTATTTCGCTCGCACTATGTTTGTTTTTTAATTGAAAAAGCATTTCAATTAAAAAATTGCTTTCATATTTTCACATATCTAACAATTATAAGCATGCATTTGTTTAAATTACCCAGTAGATGGTAGTCTAATAGTAATCAATTATTTAAGTTATGTTTTACTTATGATAGAACATCAATGGATTTCTTTTTTTTTTTTACCGAGAACATTCCCTCACCTTTCTACAAAAAAGTGCAAAGTTTTTAGGACTCACCCTCAGTTACTTAACTTTGAGATGTTCTTTAAGCTAAAAATGGAGCTTCATGTTAGCCTTTTTATGTGCATCAAAATATTTTGGAGAACATCCCCATTGTCTCGGTTAGATAACAACTAATAATTAGCCTTTGGCACTACTTTTTACCCTTTTTTTGTTTGTTTTACTTTTCATTTACTACATATATAAGCGGAGTAGTCATTAAATTTAAATTCTTATCACATTTATGTAATGAATATGTCACTTCTTTCCAAAAAAAATCCTTTTCCTGAATTATTTCTAATGCATCCCACAATTTAAGTATGGTAGAATTTGATAGGAATGCATTATATTGTGTTTTTCCATGTGATTTCATATGTTTTAATCCTCATTTTAGGAAAGAATCAGAGACAAAATTATTCAAAACGTTTTCAAAATGAACCACCAATGACGGTTGTGACAATTGATCAACGGCATCATTGATATAGTCGTAATCTAGATACTTTAACAGTGGTTCAACAAACCACTGTTGATGGATTTTTTACTATCATTTCACACACAGTAAACAAAAAAGAAAAAAAGAAGAAGGGAAAGGGGATTTTACCAATCTTAGTATTTACCCAAATTAGAAGGGGTATAAAAGGGGTCCAAAAACACAAAGAATAATAAACATCATCTTCATGAGCATTTATCTATTTTCCATTGATTTTCTTTATGTTCTTAAGGGTTTGAGTGGATTTATACTTAATCTACTCATTTTATTCATTTAATGTTTAGTTTAGCTTTAACTATAGTTGTAATCACCTTTTTGTATAACATATTCCACTTAATAGATTTTGGATGATTATTGTTGTTTAAACATCTGGGTATTGTTTATTAGTAGTTGAATATTTTATTTTTGCATCTTGTTTTGATTATTAGCTTATGATTTCATTAGTTATTCATTTGATTTTTTTTGGTTTCAATATGTGTGGGTAATTCTCTATTGGTTAAAAGGTGTTAAATGATGATATGAAGTAAATTGTAAGAATAAAATTAAGTTTTCATTGATATTATGTTTGTAGGTTTACATTGAATAGAAACCTAGAATTAAGGTCAAGAGTTAGGTATTATTTGTAGGTTTGATCACCTTATAATTAATTTCTAATTTTAATTCTAGGTTTTAGGTTTTTATAGGTTTGATCACCCTATAGGTAGTTTGGATGGATTGGGGTTTTGTAAGGGATTCAGAATGAACTAAGTTAAGATCACTAGTATCCTAACTATTAAACTATCTCAAGGTATCCTCTATAACTTCGGCACCACTAAGTGCATAGCAGATCAAACCAAGCTTTTTTCACCATAATAAGTACAGAATAGTGATTTATGAGGAATATGAAAAACGTGATGGGTGAAATTTTATTTTGTTTATCTGTTAGTTTTTTGAAATTTTTGAAAAGTTAAAGAGGGAAATTGAATTTGGAAACAAATATATCCAAGACAGGTTAATAAGAGCTCTATCAAGTTTTTTTAAGGTGAAATTTTATTTTGTTTATCTGTTAGTTTAGAAGGATCGATAAAAATTCAAATTAAAAAGATTCAAATTATGGTAGCGTGATTGGAAGTCAAAGATGATGACTATAAAAGATCAATTAATAAAGCTAGATTCTTGAGGGTGAATGATCACACTAAAGTATCTAGAAATCATCAAAGTAATAGAGGAGGATGAATAGGATAGCTCAGCCAAGTTTGACTAGAAGGTTTTCCTCTGAATGAGGTTATTAGGCCCAAAAACTATATATAAAAATGAAATATATAATGAGAAAGTTCTAGAAATTTCATTTTTAGGTTCATGTATTGATTTGAGGAAGCAATGAAAGTATAATTTAATATTTCAAGTTGACAGGAAATCAATATTTTTTCATAATTAGAGTTTGTTAAGTTGTTAATGCAAGGCCATTTAGGACAAAATATAAAATAGGCTTTATTTATAGATCTCTATCTAAAACTTATAAGATGTTTCTAAGAATGACCTTAGATAAGAGTGAAGACAATACAAGAGGGGCTAGGATTTTTAAACCTAGTCCTTCTCTTACGTCCCCTCTTACCACTCCACAGGGTTTCAAAATGGAGATTATCCATTTTAGAAACTAACTATTTCCTAAATCCTCGTAAGATTGAATTAAAATGGAATTAGGAGGAGTATACTACCTTGCCTTTATTAATTTAGATAACCCACTTAGTCATTTCTACTTTTTAGAATCTCCTAAAAGACTTGAATAACTTCTATAGGCCTAGTAAGTTAAGTCTTCGAACAGGATCTAGCAAGTTGAATCTCTAAAATTAAGATGTTGGGAGGTTAAAATTCTACAATTTTTTTTCCTCGTAGCTGGTTCATTATTATTATTACTTAAAAGGAAGCTCCCAGTGCCTTAATGTGGGCTTCAACTTCGGTATTTCTTTTAAAGGTAAGATTAGAGTTCATTTATGGGAAGAAGTTTATTTCTTCGAACCCTCTACTCTAAATGGTATTTAGGGAGCTTTGTTCTTGTCAGATTTGACATATGGTTCCCTATCATGATATCTTCAACCCTTTCTTTGATTTGTATCCTTTGTTATGTGAATCCATCTATGAATAAAAGCTAAAGAACCCATAAACAACATTGAATCTCACTCAGAAAGCTATATTAGATTTATAGAATAGCTAACCCATTGATTATATCAAATCAATAATCAAGTTCATAATAGTTAAGTAGTAGTCTGGCATACCATGTCTTTCCTCCTCCTTTAAAGAATGGGTAGTATGGTTTAGGGCAAGGAAAATTGGGATGGAAAAAGTTTATCACAATAATCTATTTCTCTATGGTTAATATCCCCTAATAAATCTTTTTTAGGATTTTTAGAGCAAAATTGACAACCTTATGTTTTTTCAACACAATAAACATAGTGGGCTTATTGGAGTATATTAGACTCTTTGGTAAAGGGATGAAAAGTTTGGGAAAGAGGATAGAGAGTTCAAAAATCTAAAGGGGGAGTTTTTAATGATAAGACCTTGAAAAGGAGACAAGATTATAGGACTGTGGTTATAATTAGTAGGTAGATCAAAATGGGGAGAAGAATCAAAGAAGCAGGAAAATCACCTATGGTTTCTAAAGACTTTTCTAATTTTTTAAATACAAAAAGAGGGTTATCCTATTTGAATTTTATGTGGTGTTGAAGTCTACACTTACTACCTAACGATAACTAGACAACTAGCGAATAATAGCCATAAGATCTATCCTTAGGCACGCCCTATGGTTTAAGTTATTGAATCCATAAATACAAGTCAGACTAAAGCTCAAGCTTTTGGGAAGGATTGTAACACAAAAGTGCATTAATTGGTCAATATTCTTAATAAAATGACAAAAAATGAGGTTAATATTCCTAATGTAGAGAATTCTTATATTACTATAATAATCTAGGTTATGGGGAAAATGGTTTTTGCTGAGAATTTTAGAAGAAATTAATGAAATCATTTTGAAGAAAAAAGGCAAGAATTTCCATAGAAAAGTGTTAAGAGTTAAAAAATTCATTAGCTTTATTTAAAAATTAATTATCAAAATTCTTTTCCCCCTCTTTTTGGCCTTGTTATTCTTGAGTACCCTATCTAGATTCCTCTTCCTTTCTAGCATTTTTTCTTTTAGAGTTCCTTTAGGATCCTGTCTCCTTTCCTAGTTGTTTGGGTGCTAAGATACTAGGTCACCTCCCAGTTTCTTGTCTTTATAATGAGTTGTATCCTTCATGTTAGATTTGTCTATCTAGTCCTTAATGGGCCCTTCTTCCTCCATAAACTTTTCATAGGTGCTTATTTTAAACATTCTCCCTATAAGCCTCCATGCTTACTTTCTCTTGTTGCCTTACTAGTTTGGTCACTAATTATAAGAAATTTATAAGGTTGTCTAACATTCCCATTGTAGATAGCTAACTCTCATGATTCCGATGATAAAGTACTCTTTCTTACTTTTCTTTTCTTCAAAAGCTAGATAAGTACATGTCATCTACTATTATTAGGGTTTCTTGTAGGCTATATACGTGCCACATTGCTATCATAACACTCTAGACTACTAGGAACACTAGCTGTGATGGAGATATACTTGCATTAACATTCATCCACATGTTATAAGGCATTAGGGGGTCTTATGATAGCAAGATTTGTGTGCATAAATAAGGCTTTGTAATGGTTGATTAATGAAATTCAAGATCATGAGGTTATTTTAGAAGATTCTAAATTATACAAAGATTAATTACTTATCTTCAAGCTAAAAAAGATAGACAAAGCCTCACACATGAAAAACAATGCTTGGAGGTTAATATACAGCTACGTGCTTAATTTTAACAATCTAGATGCTTATCTTTTAACAAAGACCAAGGACATGATCTTAAAGGGAAATTTCATATTTTGAATTTTCTTTAACAATTTTGATTAGCTTTGAAGGTATTTCTGGTAGGATTTCAAATGTATAACTAATTAAGTCTAATTTGTACACATTAATTAAGGAAATCATTCCTAGTCAAGTCTTTCTTATCTAGTTATGATTAGGCTTAATTAATAAGAGCTTTTCTTATAGGATGTTCATCATTTGGTTCCTATTTCAATAGGGAACCTAGTGTATTATAAAAATCATCATATCTTTAATAAAATTGAAGTTTTATATATTTTGAAAGATTCCTTTTAGTTTTTTTAAGAAACAACTTTGATCTCTTCAAGATAACTTGTATTAATCAACTTATAACTTTGGTTCTAATTAATAAGCTTGGTCGGGGTCAATTTCTTTGTTTGATTAAAGACAGAACTTTGGACTTCTTTTTCCTTATTAATTTTGGGCCTTCAACATTTTTCACCATGGTTCTTATCGTTTAGTATTAGAGTCAAACTCCTTGAAAGTAGTTACATCTATCCTTGTTTCGTTTCTTATTTAATCTGGTTTTTTTTTCTTTTTATGTCCTTGTTTTTTCAGTATAATGTTCCTTATGCTCTTCTTTTCCTTTTAGCAAAAATTACATAAATTTTGCTTTGTTCATCTATTTTCTTTTGAGTTGTATTAGTTAATAAAAAGAGAAAAAAATATACTTAACGTCAATTTTTGCAAAAAGTTCCACAAATCTGTATCAAATCAAAAGTTACAAGATTTTTCTTATCTTCAATTATTGTACATGTTTGTGGTGTTATTCCTAGTAAGAAAAGAAGTAAAAAAAGAAAAGAAAAGAGAAGAAACTTAAAGAAGACATTTACTATCCATCAAATGTTTTAAAATTTCATCCCTAACTTATTTCGCTTTATCTTCCTTCAATTTGTAGTCATTTTTTTCATTAAATTTTCTTCCCTTATAAAAGAAAAACATGAGGACAAAATTTACCATCTTCCATTTTGTTCAAACATTGCATTATCATCCTCAAAGTATTTCCTTTTGTCTTCTTTCCTTCAATGGAAATTTTCTGCATTAACTCTTCTATCCTTATTTGTGCTTAACCATTTTTTTCCTTCTTTCTTCTTTTATATTTTTTAGAATTCTTTGATTTTTGCCTTCTTTACCTTTCAATTCAAAATTTCTATCCATTACTTTTTTTTTCTGTCTCTTGTTTTTCACTTATGTCTACCTTTCTTATTGACTTAGAATTCAAAGTGATAAGATTGAATTTTTATAAAATTTTCATATGCTTTTTAATGTCATTTCAATCTTATTTTATTGTTTGAATACTCAATTTATGTTATATTGTGTTTAATGACAGGTTTATTTCCTTAGCACAAATTTTGGGTCAATGCATCACAAATTTAAAGCAATTTGAGCAAAATAAAAAGATTATATTAATTTGAAAACGAAAGAAATACATCAGTTGAAAAGCAACCTGCCAAAACGCAGCTTCCTTGGGCATTTAAGCTCACCCTTGGAAATTAAACAAAATGACGCTACACAGGAGCAAGGGGGAGGCTACAAGCAAATGTGGCAAACACAAGAGAGGGGAGTTTTTTTGGAGAATGAATCACGGAAACCTAGGGGAGAGAAGTGGGACAAGTGGGAGTTGCTGGTGAGTGGTAGCTTGGAGCTTTCGCTAGAGCTTTGGCTTTGATGGCTTGGAGTTGCTACACGCCTACACTAGGAGAGGAATGAGTGGAGTGGCTGCTTGCGAGTTTTGACACATGGCGTGCTACTGGCTTAGGGTGACGACCAACTCTAGGTTGGGTCAGTTCCAGTCAAAGCACCAATGTCTTCGGCATTTAGGAGTTGTTTTTTGATTAAAACATTGTGCAACTGTTGATTTTGCTTTTAAATTCTGTTATAGTTTTCATTTTAGTTTTTCTTTGTTTTCTTTCTTGTCCGAATTTTAGCTTGCTTCTTATCTGAATTTTCTATTTATTTTATTTTATTTGAGTTGTTTTGTTCTTTTGTCATGGAGGAATATTATTTTGGTGTTAAGGTTATTGTTTTCCTTAAGTTGTAACATTTGTTTGCTTATAATATTAATTTTGTCTTTAGCAAATTTGAATTAAATTTCTTTTCATGTTTTTATTTTAGTTATGCTTTATATCTTAATTATTACTTAGGTTTTAATTTATTAATTAATTTATTTTATTTAATTTATAGTTATTATAATTTTTGCTGGAAAGTTAGTTTAAGTTGTGATTAATTAATTTTTATTTAATTAAATAATAGTTTAAGTAATGTGTGTTTGAGTTAATTTTAAAGTTAATTTGTGTTATGCCATTATTGTTTTATTTTTTCAGATTTTTTTTCTTTTAATTAATTATGTTTAGTGTTTATTTTTTTTTCTTAATTTAATTATGTTTAGCTAGTTTAGTTTTAGGATGGAAGATATTAACGGGATTTTAGCTTAATAATTGTGAGAATTGATTAGGAATTAATTAAATGTTGTGATTTAGGTAAATATTGGATTGGAATTTTGCATAAATGACATGAATTAAAGATTCATTCTTAAGATTGACCATCTTTGGTTTAATTTCTAATTCTATTGTTAGGAATAGACTGGTGATACAGAATGGTCTTAGTGATTGCCATAGGTAACAATAGGCTAATTGAATTTTTCAATGAACTTAATTAACTTAGCCTTAAATTTTAATTCTCTAAGTTAGACAATCTGAGCTTGTGAGATTGTACCTTAGGCTAGTCGTTCTCTAGTTGTTAATGCTATTGCATCGTAAAATCTAGAGAGCTTATTCTAGGTTACCTAGTGATTAGGGATATGTTTTCTATCGTATAGAACCTATCTAAAAAATGGTGGAACTGAGGGTTTGAGAGCCTGTTTGAACCTATAGGCTAGCAACTTACACCAATCGCAAGTTATATATTTCGATGATCGAT
>JAOXYD010206179.1:0-21065 GCA_028565735.1 Pinacopodium congolense
TATTATGTTAAAAATATAAGGACAAAAGAGACTAGAAAATAGAGTCATTAATTGTTATTAATTGTTCTGAAATATCTACCTGAAAAAGCAATTTTTTGAAAAGTATCAAATTGGAGCTTCTTTAAAAAGCTGTTTTTTAGCTGTTGAAAAAGATAAATCTGTTAGAAAAGCACTTCTTAATGTTATAGTTAAACATCTATTTTTTCAAAAAAATGCTTTTATGTTAGAAAAAAACACTTACTACTCTTCTAAAAGCCCAACTAAATGGGTGCTTAGTGTGGCTGGATGAAACTCCCTTGTCTTACTTCACCTCTTTATACTTTATATTATTCCTTTCCTTTCAAATAGCATAGATACCAGCATTAAATCCCAACTTAAAGATATCATAGTCATCCCTTCCTAACTCATTTGTTATCAAAACTAATATTCCTAATTCATTTGTTATCACAACTAATATTATTGTATACTACGTACTAACTTTTTTTTTTGAAAAATACTACATATCAACTTACCATGAAGTTATTTTGCAAAGTGAGAATGAATGGATGCAAGGTCTAGTGAATTTTTTAGTCTAATAATTAATGAGACCATTGCAGTCTCCAATCTAGAAATTTTAACACAATATTAGCAGGTGCTATCCAACATCACATTCGAGAGGAGTCCATGTGCATAGTTCTATAATGACAGACTTTCACCTATGCAACAAAAAATGCCATATATACACGAAATGCCTATCATTAAACTCAATTCATATCTATCATTTACAAAGCAAAAAAAAAAAAGGAAAAAAAACCACGGTTGTAGTTGCCTAAAATTTACGATGGTTTAATATAAATTCTATATTCGTCTAATACATCATGGAGCAAGTCTCAATGAACAAAATACAATAATCACATTGTAAACAAGGATAACAACTAAAATGAACAAAACACAATTACTTCAACCCCAGTGTCTACATATTAAACATAAATTTGCTCACTTTACCATAGCACGAGATATTTGCATTACTATTTCCTACTGCATCAAGTTTGACATGAATCTTGTAACGAATTACATTTACTCCCTACAAGACGATTACAAAGGTGTGCACATAATTGTGTTGGATGCAAATCCTATAAACCAATATATTTTAAATCATCATACATGTTGTAAATGACACGTTAAACTTGTTCCTGCATTTCTTCTTGCATTTCCGTTCTTAGCAACACCATTACCATCCAAAGAACTTTGTGTATGCATCAAAATTCCAAATGTTTGGGAAAATTTTTTTGGTAAAGGCAGCATTGCATGAAATGTACTCAACTTTTAGAAGGACCAGGAAGGATGGTTTTGGCCTTGTTTGTTTGGATCTCATTATTTACTTTGCTTCCAATCTTTAGTCTCTTAAGGAAGGCAGTAAGACTGAGGTTTCTTCAGCCATCTCCTTCCTTTTGCCATCCATTTCCATCAGACTTTGGTGCAATTTTATCCATGGACTACATCGACTTTGATAGCCATCTCCTATGAGTTAACTCCACCAGGTTTTTTGGGTGGAGAGAGCAACTGGTTATCTGTAGGACCAATAGCTTTGCCAAGTAAGGATTATTGCTTTTCTATTCTTCTTTTGCAAACGATCAAACTGAAAAAAGAATTAATTTACTCTAAAGTCTACTGGATCATTAATTTTAATGTCATTTGCTTATCAAATGATGTGTAGATTGGAATAAGATGTGCATTTATATCAACATAATCATCCAAAATAGAGCTTCTTCTTTGGCAAGACTTCTTAAGTCCCTAAGCAATGCTTATTATCTTGGAGAAGAAATCCCTATCAACTGCAACATGGACAGTATAGTGGATGAAGCAACTGTAAAACTAGTGAACTCATTCAAGTGGCCTCATGGTCCAAAAACTTTGAGAAGAAGAACCATACAGGGAGGCCTAATTTGAGTAGTAAGTGAAAGCTGATATCCAGCAACAAACGATGATTATTGCCTCCAGCTTGAAGGCGATATCGAAGTCTCTCCCTGCTACTATTTATGGGTCAAGTATGCTCTTTTAGCACTGACACCCTTTTCTGGCTTGACCTTGCATCCTACAGCTGTTATCCCATATAAGCGCTTCATATCAACATGTTCATTTATGTCTGCATTAACGTTGCCAAGTGAAAACATAAGAAAAAATTTAAGGAAAAAAAAGAATCATAATAAAGTTTGAAGCCGCTGTTCTAATGTACATGTAACTAAAAAGAGTATTACCCAGAAATACTAATGTGTAAAGGTTTAATCTTTATGTATAATAAGAGTTATTTACGAGAATATCAGACACAAAACCCGATACAGAGGAATGGAATAAAGGAGTTTGAACTAATGACAGTTCCTTTACCTAGGAACACCTTTGAAAATCAAAGTTTGCTGATCGAAGGTATTAGCGATCTTTTTAGAAGAATTAGACTCCATGCATACAAGAGCATCTACAACGATATCATAAACAGTCATCTTGTAGGAACCACCACCTAGGATATCGGCGAAAACAGATGATAGGTTGAGAAGCTGAGTATATTAAAGAAGATGCTTTTTAAATAGAGACAAAAACAAAAAAGGGGAATACAAATAGAAACATTGACCTAGGGTGGAAAACATTCACAAGTAATCTATACTGTAAGCCCACGCCCAAGGTTCTAAATGCGACCGTAAGGGAAACTTCTATCGCCAGAAGCGTTAGTCCTTCTCGCGTTACCTAAAACAACATACCAGCAATGGGTGGTCCTTTTCTCCCACTGCCTTAGAAACCCACGAACCTAGTTACCTCTTTCAATCAGAATCCTCGTAACATGTTTCTCCTTTCAATTACTTCCCTCACTCACCTATTTCTTTCCTTTCAACTATGGATTGGCATAGAAGCTGGTTATAGATGGAGGGATTTTGGTTGCCTGACATACTTTCTCAACGCGTTTACACACCTCTAATGTTTAAGTAATTTTACCAAAACATCCTTTTGATCCACACAAATTATTAAAACCCATTCGGACTTTATGTTTGATGAGATGCTTCCCCATGTCCCGGGGCCAGATAGAGCTGTGAAACTTAGTCAAGTCCATATGTAAATTAGGTAGTCAATGGTTTATTTACATTAAAGGCATGTATCACGATTGTACACCTCTTATTTAAAGACATCCTTACAGTAGAATTATTTAAGCCTTTGTCAAATATTTTCATGGTATCAGAGCAAACTCAGTAAACCTTTCTCTATTTTTTTAATGTCTAATGAAATTTCATCCAATCATTCTACATCTCATAGTTCTGCGCTAATTGAAAATATATCCAGTGCAACGATGACTTCCTCTATTTGCTTAGATCCGTCATCTCCATATAATCTTCAGTCTTCTGACAGTATTGTTTTGGTTTCATCCCTCCTCAACGGAGAAAATTATCCAACTTAGAAATGAGCGATGATAAACGCATTGTGTAATAAAATAAGATTTGTTTTTATTAATGGAAATATTCCTAAGCTATCCATTGACTCCTCAAGGTAAATGTTTGGGTTAAGTATAATTTAATGGTTATTTCTTAGATTTTTAATTCTCTTGCTCTCGAGTTACATGATAGTGTTTCACTTTTTGATTCAGCTCCCAAAATGTGGTTAGATTTAGAAGAAAGGTTCTCACAAAGTAATGCTCCGTGCATATGTGAGTTAAAGTGAAGTCTTGCATTGACGCAACAAGACACTATAAGTGTTGCTGTATATTACACCAAAATGAAAGGGTAGTGGGATGCACACGATACTTATTCCACTGTTCCCTAATGTTTATGTGGATCCGTAAAAGAATTTATTGGTGAATGTAAGAGAGAAAAAGTTTATCAATTTCTTATGGGTCTTAATGATAGATTGAATGTTGATAATTCTAATATCTTAAATATTGATCATTTACCTAGCATTCCAAAGGCATATGCGCAGGTAATAAGTGAAGAAAAACAACAAATGTTAGCTGCTTCTCAAAAGCCAACAATAAAGGTTGTAGCTTTTAGTATCCACTCTATGAAGTCAAATATGGGAATGCCATTGCCAAATCCAAGAATAGGTTTTGTTGTGATTATTGTAAGAATGTCAACCACATAAGAGACAAGAGTTTCAAGGTTATTGGCTATCCAGCAGATTGGTCGAATAGGTGGAGATCAGCAAATGGTTGCCTAAAGACAGAAAATTTAGCACAAAATTCCCATGATGGTCAATCCACCATATTGCCTGAATCTCTAATACATATGCATACAAAGATGTAGCATGATCAACTAATGTCTTTACTCAATGTTAAAAAAAAAGTCCAATGGAAAATTTTACAAATAAGATTGTTTCTTTTTCCAATGATAATTCTAAGTGGGTATTAGACAGTGGTGCTTCTAATCATAAGTCTTGTAATGAGTCTCACTTAATCAATTGCAAACCTTGCTCATTTTTTCCTCCTATAACTTTATCAATGGAGCACACATGTCTGTTAAAACTTTTGGAAACCTTCCACTTTCTCCTAACATAGTCTTACATAATGTTTTATTTATACCCTCATTTACATGCAACCTTATTTCAATAAGCAAATTAACCAAAGAAGTTAATTATATAGTCATTTTATTCCCTCCTTTTATGTTTTTCAGGACCTAGTCACGAGGAGATTGATTGGAATCGGTGAACTTTGACATGGGATTTATTATTTCAAGCAATTACACACTCATTTTACTAACAACTCAACCAGATCTCACACCTCAAAGCTTTGGCATCAATATTTGGAGCATTTGTATCTTATTTTTGAATTGTCATCTTTATTTTTAAAAGGTTTTGCTAAGTATTGTGATGTATGTCATGGAGCCAAACAAACTTGGAATGTTTTATTTTCTCTAAGTTAGGTTAAATTTGAAGTTCCTTTTGAACTAATTCATTATGACATTTGGGAATCATATAAAACTCCTTTCTCTGGGGCTTATTTTTTCCTTACCATCGTTGATGATTATACTCACAATTTGGGTTTTATCATGAATAATAAATCAGATAATTATCATTTTTAACATTAATAAGACTTAATTTAATTATTTGATTAAAAGGGTTCATAGTGACAATGGCTTAGAATGTACATTAAATTCCATGAAAAATTTCTTTTGCCAAAATGGGGTTTTCTTTTAACATACTTGTGTTAACAACCCACAATAAAGTGGGATCATTGAATGAAAATGTTGTCATTTGCATGAAGTTATTCATGCTTTAAAATTTCAAAGTGGACTACTTATTCATTTTAGGGGGATGTGTTCTAATTTCAGTTTACTTGATCAATTATACCTCGACACCTTTATTATCTACTAAATTTTCGTCTGAATTATTGCTTTCACCCACGATATTACTCGTATTTATGAGTTTTTAGATGCCTTTATTATGCCTATGAGACTCAAACACCTTGAGGCAAGTTTGCTGCACTTTCTAGACCTTGCGTAGTTGTTGGCTATCCTCAAGGACAAAAGGGCTATCATGTTTAGAATCTTAAGCATAAGAAAAATTTCTCTTTCAGAGATGTTAAATTCCATCAAAAATATTTCCCCTTCCTTTATATAAATTCATAATAATCTAATCCTCTTACTATCATTCCTTTACCTGTTATAAATGAGAATATAATGGAACTATCCCTACTTGACAGCACTACACTGAATTCTAATGTCAATCCAAATGATAATCATTTATAATATGAATTTATACCCAGCTTCTCTACCAATGAAGCATACCATGGTTCTCCTTCTCAACAAAGAAAGCATCCATAAAGAAACTGTCAACCTTTAAAGAACCTTATTGATTATGTGTGAAATTTTCTTGGGATAATTCTAGCCTCTAATCGCACCTCCAAAGCAATCGCCTTAAGTATAAAACACCCAATATCTTATTTATTGTCTTATTCCAAAATTTCCTCATCTTATACAACCTTTTAGTGGTCATCTCCACTCAAGATAAGCATATTAATTATGCATAAGCTATTTAAAACCCACCTTGGAGAGATGCTATGGCTAAAGAAAACGGCACACTGGAGAAAAATAATACTTGGACTATAGAACCTCTATTGGTTGGTAAAAAGCCCATCAGATAAAAATGGGTTTACAAAATTACATACCATGCAAATGGCACAATTGAACATTGTAAAGCATGATTAGTCATTAAAGGATATTCACAAATTGTAGGTCTTGGATACACATAGACTTTTACTCTAGTGGCAAAACTTACTACTGTTAGATGCTTACATGTAATTTTCATAATAAAAAAATGGGAACTTCACCAATTGCATGTCTATAATGCATTCCTCCACGGTGACTTGAATGAAGAAGTATATATGTCCCCCTCATCAGGTTATTTAAATCCAAATGATAATAAAGTTTGTCACCTTTGAAAGTCTATTTATGAGTTGAAGTAAGCATCTCAATAATGGTTTGCTAAGTTTTCTACTGCTTTGCTACATTTTGGATTCATTTAATCAAAAGCAGATAGTTCTCTCTTCATTTCACATATAGGTGGTTC
Source organism: Pinacopodium congolense (assembly GCA_028565735.1). Classification (NCBI taxonomy): domain Eukaryota; kingdom Viridiplantae; phylum Streptophyta; class Magnoliopsida; order Malpighiales; family Erythroxylaceae; genus Pinacopodium; species Pinacopodium congolense. Next base: position 6,520 of record JAOXYD010206179.1, read on the forward strand.
TTTGACTATAATACTCATATATGTTGATGATCTAATCATTGTAACCAATAATTCTTCTTATTGTCAAGCCTTAAAATGCTATCTTGACATTTGTTTTCACATTAAGGATTTGGGTCCTCTTAAAAATTTTCTTGGAATTGAGATTACTTAAACATCTAATGCCATTTCTTTATGTCAAAGGAAGTACACTCTTAAAATTCTTGTAGAATTTGATATGCCTAGTTGTAAATCATGTCATTTTCCTATGGAGTAATAACATTGGCTTTCTTCCACTCTAGGGCCCCTATTAATAGTCCTGCTCGATATCATGGCCTTGTTCGTTGCCTTATTTACTTTAGAATAATAAGGCAAAAAATCTTATACTCTATTTGTATCCTTTGTCAGTTTATGCAAGACCCACGTTAGGACAATTTTAATGCAGCTATATGGGTTTTATGTTACTTGAAGTCAGCATCTGGTTAAGTTATATTATTTTCTCCCACTAATAAGTTAAATCTATATGCCTTCTATGATTCCGATTGGGCAAGTTACCCAATGACTAGAAGATCTATCATTGGTTACTTTATTCTTCTCAGCCAATCTCCTATTTCATGGAAAACAAAGAAATAGGCTGTTGTTTCTTGCTCTTTCGCTAAAGTAGAATATCACTCCATGGTTGCCACTACAAGTGAATTATTATGGTTATATGCACTCTTAATTAGTCTCATGATTTCTCATAATTAGCCCATGTTTTTACCTTGTGATAATCAAGCTTCTCTCCACATTGCAGCCAATCCAGTATTTCACAAATGTACAAAGCACATCAAAATTAATTGTCATTTTATTTGTGAACATTTTCAGAGTAACACCATTGCCACCTATTATGTTCCTATCACATCTTAAATTATTGATATATTTACCAAATCCTTAGGCCGTGATCAATTTCTATCACTAAAAAACAAGTTGGGCATTTGTGACCTTCATATGCCAACTTGAGGGGGAGTATTAAGGTAGATATTAAGCTTTGATATGTGCATGATATCAAGCTATAATTAATAAAAATATATGTTACTCTCTTCTTGTTAGCTGCACATATTTTCCTATTTCTATAAATTTGGTGGTAAATGATTTCTCTATATCAAAGGCATGTATCACAATTGTATACCTCTTATTTAAAGACATCAATATAGCATAATTATTTGACCCTTTTCTAAACATTTTTAGAGAAAAAATTACAATTTTGACTAGGTTGCAAATAGTAATTTAAAAATAGAAAACATGGCTTATAAATATTATGTAAAAGACAATTGGTGAGTAGGAAGCTCATTTATACATTTTCCAAGAAAGCATCATGCACCCTCCTTTTGATCCACTTTAGTTGTTTTATTACTCTTCTTTCTTTGGACCAAAATACTATTATTTCTTTTTTATCAAATGCAATAAATTGGAATGTTAATAACAATCTTAAATAATAGTACCTCACTTATAGATCATTGAAGGCTTTAGATTATGTATGTATTAGTTTTTTTTTTCCAATTTGAGAGGTTTCAACATTTTTAAAGAGCTCTATAAGGTTGATCTAAAAGTAAGGGGAATAAAGGCAATAAAAAATAATTTTTTTTTTCAAATTCTAAACTTACTAAACTTCTTTACTTGTACAGATAAATCAACAATTTTAAGTTGAACATTAACTCTAAAGTGGCTTCCATAATTTTTTAGAACTTTTGGCGATTTACTATAACAAGAGGAGATCTTTTAAAACTCCCATTTAACCTTGTCCATGCGAGAAAGGATTTAGTGACTTAGAAGGGTAGTGCTTCAAAATACTTCACAAATAATTTTTTTTAATAAAATCCTAAGACCTCCTACCTATAAAGTAACTTGGTATCATCTGGTATGGAATAAATACAACATGTCTACATACAGATTCATCCTTTGGATATTGATTCTATATCAATTGAAGACTTTTAGCAATATTCACCCTCCTATTATAAAAAACTTTTTCATTATGTGTTTAAAGCAGTTAGAAACATATAACCATCTATTTTTTAACTACCCACACAAATCCAGATATATGCATTGATCATTTTAAATCTCTCTTAGACCCTTTCTCCCTTTGATGAAACTACTTATTACATCATAATAATTAGTAAAAAGAAAGCATGTAGGCCAAATTATGCTAATCTCAATTTCTTTCTCTATATATATAGTTTATATTGAAAGAAAAAAATAGAATGTTCTAAAACTCTGCCATTTGCATTAAAGTGATAAAAAGATATATCTCTTGTAAAAGAAATTTTAATGACAAGGGGTCCAGAGCCAAAGAGGATGAACCAATAGAATAGACGCTTATATCTTCTAATCAATTATTTCTTTTATAAGTTCCTATATTAGAAATTCACAAAAAGAAGACAATGAGAAAAATAAGTAAGAAAGGAATAGAGATGAAGATAACTTGTAGAAAATTCTCAGCAAACCAATTAACATCATCTCCTACTAGTATAGAAACAATAAACAAGTAGTGAGAACTGTGACCATGTAGATAGAGTTAAAATTAATAATAGGAAGTTTAGAATCACAGAGAAATAAGGTAATGCACTCTTTGTCAAGGGTTATAGGTGCCTAAAGTAGAGTAAGACTAAAAGCTACAGAGATGCAGATTGTATCTATAACTGTGGTGCCTTATTGAATAATGGATTAAGATGGGAATATATTAGAAAAAAAGGGATAGATATACAAATTAAGTAAAATGGTTATACGAGGAATATTAGTTGGGTTATGTTAAAAGATCTCTGACCTTTTTGTTTTTTGTTTTTTTGGTAGATCTATAAGCAATGATCTTTAACTTGTTCTAGTTTTAATTACCTACTATAAGGTTGGGATTGCAAGATTGATTTTTGTTTTTAATAGGCAATCCAGCTAGTCTCTTTTTGTTTGATGTATATTGTTGTTTTACATACTCCACTCTATTACTTTAATTATTAATTATTTACCTAAAAACTAAACTGTTATGATTTTCCTTGACTTGCAGAGGGTATATTTAGTTGGAAGCACGGAGATAAATTGTAGTTTGTCCTTTATTTTTAAAATTTCCTTGACAATTGTATAGAGAATAAAGCTAGCTTTTGCAATATTGTTTTTAAAACAAATAAAGGGATGTCAAGATGCACCTATCCAAACTATTTGGTCACTCTTAATTTTATTGGAGTTATAAGGATTTAGGTTGTTTACGATAGGAGCTAACACTATGAAAAACAGAGTTGGCTAAGACCAAAAATTGTTTAGAATGTTTACACTAACTTTGGCATGGATAAGGATTCCTTGGAAAACATTTAAAAGATAAGACATGTTCTCATTGAACCAAGACTATGCTAGTTAACAAATTAAAAGAATGTGTTCTTTTTATAACTTATAAGTGTTACATGAAGCCTCTCATAAATTATCTTATGGCCAAGATTTTTTTCCATGTTTAAGACGTATTAGTGTCCACTTTTAATTATGTGAATTTTTTATTTTTGAGAAATCAATTTAAAGAGCCAGTTGATAGTGTCTTGTCCCCTATGATGAAAAGATCTTGAGCTATTATTTATATTATCTTTTATGTCTCTACTCTTTAGAAGGCAATCCTGGCTATCATTAATAAGGGAGGGAAATTATTCTTATAGCCCTATGGAGAGCATCATAAATATGAGTTTGTAGAGGAAATTGTAACGATCTATGCGTTTATAGTATTGAAGAGTGAAAGAGATGAGATTTTGGGATTAGTATAATGTTTGTATTGTTAAGTTCATTTAGAATAGTTCCTTTCCCAAATAAGCTAAGGATGAAATCTTTCCAAATTCATTCCAATTAAGTGTCTTCTTTCTGATGAAGAAATGTCCATGGAAATCATCTAGATGTAGACTTTTATAGATGTTGAAACTATTAATGTACTTCTAAGCATTTTCATTGTTAGAAGGTCCCTTTAAGAAATTAGTTTAAGATAAAGAAAGGGTTTTAGGGTTTAAGTAAGAGATGTCTTAGTAAAATAATAAGGTTCCCTCCTTGTTCCAAGTAGAAATTTGAAGTTCTGGAAGACTAGATCATCGATTGATTTAGAATCAAAGAATTAAGTTCCAATTAAACTTGGAGAAAAAGGCTCGAGGCCAAATTAGAGTCAATTGATAAAGCTTGATTTTACTAAGCTTTAAGTAAGCCTTGCGCATAAAATTAAAAAAAAAAAGAGTTATGGAGTTAGAGGGTGTAACTTAATCTAATTAGTACATTATGTTATATAGTTGTCTTTTTGAGTTTCTAAAAACCTTTAATTATTTTTATTTTAAACTTTAAATCCTTGTTTTTTCTTGTTGAAAAATTGTCTATTTTTTCTTATTAAAATTCCTAATTATCATTATCATTATTGTCATTGTAGCTTATTGTTAAGGTTATTGTTGCTCATCATTATCAACGCCTTTTTCAAGTATGTTCTCCCTCATCATTGTTATGTTATTGTCTATCTTTGTCATTTCCTTCTCATTCTCATTCTCACAAATTTTGTTGTTTGGAGGATTATTTTAGCTTTTGTCATTACGTTTAGTTTTCCTTTTTCCCTTATGTATTTAGTTTGTTTCTCTTATTCCTAGTCTTAGGTTTATTGATTTTTAATTTGTATTATACCTGTGATTTTTGATTTTTTTAAAATTATTTTGATCAGTTAACTTTTTTTTGTCCTTCTCATTAGCTTTTATTTAGTTTAAATAAAGAAAGAAAGAAAAAAAAATCATAAGATAAAAAATAGGAGTTTAATTTAGAGTTCTTTATATGTTTTAATTTTCATACTCAATTTGTTCGATTTTATAATTTAAGTGGTTTTTTCAGTTTTATATATGCTTATTTTAAGAGAATTATTTTATTGATCTAGGAAAAAAAAAAGAATAGAAGGAACAAAAAGGAAGATTGCTATATGTTAAATATATGTAGTAGTATTGATCTTAAATAGTCACCAAATTACAAAATTAGAATATATGGGAATATTTTAAATTATAAATTAATATCCCAATATCTCAACTATTAAAGTTTTTAGACCTGCTTACATGAGTTTGACCTTTACTCACCATTTTTGTTTCAATTGATGAATAAATTATAAATTAACTTTATTTTTAACTTTGATTTTATTTATTTTATGATCACATGTTTAACTTGAATTATTTCCTAAACGAAATTGACGTATAAAATTGTAACCTATATTACTAATAAATCATGAGTTAACTTAAGTCGTGAATCTATCATAGTACTTTTTTAATTTCAATTATTCAGTTTTCCACACTTACAAATGGGTAATTTTTAAAAGGAAAAAATAGGTTATTTTTATACACATTTCAACAAAATTTCATCCTCTCTCTTGAAATCACTAAAGGTGATTTAAAAAAAAAAACTTTGGTTAATTTGGCACAACTCCTTATAATGAATTATGCTTTGAATTTTATTCTAGACTAATCCACTCTACATATATGTTACTTATGTGGAGTTTTTGCTAGTTTTGTTTGTTAAGTTGTGTGGAGAGATGAAAATATAATTGTTAATCCCATATGTTCCCTAAGGAGGGGGTTGGAACTAGGTGATTAAAAATCTCTAAACTTAAACCTAAGCTAATTTTCTAAATAATGCAATCTCTAACTATAATTCGATAAATAATGACGATGATGCTAATACAAAACAATGTGATTAAAATTAAAATAATTTAATGTCAATCACTATAGAAAGTAATTAACGGAGTGAAGGGAATAGATGATACAAAACGGATTTTTATAATGGTTTTGTAAACTAACATTTGATCTATGTCCACTCTCTAAGATCACTTTTGAAAATTTCACTATAGAATAATATTCTTTATAACGAAGAAGAATCCTCACAATCTTCTTCAAATGGTGAAGAGAAACCTTTAAAATATTCTTGAAGTAGGTGAGGAGTAACTATTACAACTCTTACTTTAAGGTGAAAAGTAGCCCTTACTAAATTTTATCAAACTTAACCCCGATAATCAAGGTCCAAAATTAACTCAAGCTAAGATCCAAACCAAAGATACATTTACTAAATCATGTTTGATATAAAAAAAAAGGCTTAAGCAGCTCATAAAACCTTAATTAATGTAACAAATACAAGAGCTTTAAAAAATAACTCACTACAAACCCAAAATTTTTTCTTATTCATAAGTTTTTTTGGACACATTTTTAACCCATAACGTTGCCATTCTTCATCTTTGTTACAGTATTATAGGATCATAATGGTGTTGCCATCCCCATCATTATGAACATTATTGTTCTTATAGAAACCTTATAGAAACCTAGATTTTCAAGCTCTAGTCGACCATTAATCTTAGTACAGGTTAACTAATTATTCCAAAATTTATTTGGTAACACTTCCTAGCATTTTCAAATGCTTAAAACAATTCTTTCACTTAAAAACTAATTCACACAAGTTTTAAAATTTCCCCAAAAGTAAATTTAAACTTCAATACCACTTAATTTAAAATAAAAAACCAAATATGTCATGGTTTAAGAAAATTTATGCATTTATCAAACTTTCCAAAATTTCCAAACATTTTGAAAGTTTTTCACATTTGTCAAAACCATTATTTTTATAAGAACCTAACTCAAACAAGTTTGAAAAGTCCCTTAAAATGATTTTAAGACACCACGACTTTCAATTGAACTAAAAAACAAAATATGTATTGGCTTATAAGAGCTTCAAAGCTTATGAAATTCAAAAACTTTCCAAACAATTTCCAAATTTCTACAAACATTCAATATCATTTTCTCATCAAACCTTGGCTTAAATGAACTAAAAAGATTTGTCAAGATATTTTGACAAATCAAGAGGGATTTCATTAAAACCTTTCCTTAAACTTCCTCTTGATTGTAAAACATTTCATGCAAAAATCTAATAAGCAATGCATGTGCAAACATTCCATACAAAAATCCTAAATTCAAATGATTATGCAAATATTGAGCTTTTTAAGTATTAAAGAGATCAAAGCATTTCTTACAACCAAACATACAAGAATAAACCTATTTAACCTTATTAGACTTGGTTTTGATCTTCCATCACTTGATCTTTATTTCAACATTTACCTCACCATTCTCATTTTATTCCTATGTTAAGTTCATGAGTTATGAAAGAAATCACAAGATTGACCCAAAAACAAATTTACATAATTTTTAAAGGAGACTACCATAATTCATTCATCTAGATGTGGGTAGATCATGTTCAATCTATTTCTCTTAGTAGGGTAGAGATATTTCAACTTGTCCATATACATTGCATACATATTTCCTGATAATAAGTAAGTTTAGCCTTGATTAGAACAATGGAAAGCACTGAAGCCACTGCAGAGGAAGGATTAATTATATAAGGGTTGGTTTACATGTCAGATGTAGAGGGGGAAGACTCATTATGAGTAAGAGCTAGCGGAGAACTAGATAGAAAAGTAAGAGGAGGGAATTGATAAAGGTATACATCTATGAATTAGGATGGTAGGGAGTTAGGCTTACTCCCTGTTAAGGAGATAAAAGGTTATTTGCAAGAGTGGATTGGTAGGAATTAGCTTGAGTGAGTTTTTCTAAAGTTTTTTTTGATGTTAATGCAAAGTTGAGGGTGAGGAGAGGACGGAAGAGTCAGTAGTGAAGGGGGGGGGGAGGGCTTCTTTTCCATAAAAATAAAAGAAAAAAGGAAATTAGGAGACATGATATTCAAAAAGTATTTACCAATAAAGGAAAGGCAAGAAAATAAAGAAGAAAAATTATGACCAAAATCTTGGAAAAAACTTGGAAATTAGGTTATTGAGAGTAAGAAGAATGAGTAATAAAATTATGGAGATAGTTGAAGGTAGGAGGGTAGTAGGTAGAGAGATCAAGCTAAAACTTGAGCATAACTAGTTTAGAGAGAATGAGGGGCATCTCTCTCTTCAATGCTTAATAAACCATTATTAGTTATTTATTTAACTTTATTGTGGTCTTAATGGAATATTTGTATCAATTTCATAGATAGGGAAGAACATTATGTCATAAAGGAAAGGTTCTAAAAAATTTTGTTGGCTTTGTTAAAGAATTGAAGATTGACTGGCTAGTACAAATCCATGGTTTGACATATGAGGGCTGCTTGATATTTATTGATTTGGATTATAAGGTTAATATGAAAGACATTTATCATATTAAGGATGGAAAGTATTATTTTGCTTGTTGTTGATTGTGAGTGTTAGTTTACATATTTGATGTCTCAATTAAAACATGAAAGGAATATTGAGATGTATATAAATAAAGTAAGTAGAGGTTTATTTGAAGGAAGTAGAGTTGTGAAGCCATTGAAGCCATGTATGATTGTTCAAAATATTTCTAAACTAGGGATGTTCATAATGAAGATGTTAAGCTTTGCATGTTATTAAAGAAGTTAGGGTTATAGGGGCTGAATTTTTTATTGCAAATGAATTAGTAAATATAAGTACTAAAGTTATAGTAGTAAATGAAGACAAAATTGGTGTTGAAAATGAGAGGTAAATTGATCATTTTAGTGTTTTTTTCATGTAGTGATGATGAAGAGTTGGTTAATGTAAAAAAAGACAATATTTATAATCCATTTGATCCTATAAATGTAAAAGCAAGTGAGAGAGATGTAGAAATCACCTATTTAGAAGATTATAATAATGTCAAAGATGGGTAAGAGGGTAAAAAGTCAAATTATATTGAAAATGATGATAATATCAATTATGCACGAAGTGAGAGTAATGGAAGTAAATATGAAGAGGAAAATAATTTAAAGGTGAGAAGTTCAAAATATAGATATGATATAAGAACATATATCCCTAAGTTTAGTCTTGGTCATTTATACAATAAAGTTGTTTATTTCTAGGAATGAACTGGATATGACTCCATATTTTGAAAGATCGTACATTGCATTTGAATGTTAGAAAAAGCATTTTCTTGGTAGGATGTAAAAGAGCAATTAGATTATAATTTTTATTTTAAAAGTGCATGTAATGGGATATTATTGTAGTTGCTAATAGGATGGAAATAATCAAATGTTCCTTATATCATATGTTATGATGAGATCAGAAGGTATATACAGATGGGGTTGGTTTATCTAATTATTAAGTAATAACTTATGATAGTTAAATAGTGGTAATTATATAATGATTAATGATCAACAACAAAAAACACTTTATTTGGCGTACTATCAATTAGTTTAATTATTTATGATCAATAAATTATGAAAATTAGTTTGCTTTATTTTATATAGATAAAATTATATTGACAAAGAGGTATTTCATAAAGTAGAACACACGTTATATGCCTGAAATTTATTTTAAATTTTGAGGAAGAATCATGGCGATATAAAGCTTTAAAGAAAATCTTTGGTTTATATTAAATCAATAAGCTAACTACTTTACACAAAAAAAAGCCAATCTTAAAAGCCTTAAAGAAGTATGCCCATATGATGATTTTGAAAATATACCCAAAGAATATTTGTATAGAGAAATTTTCAAGACTGACATAAAATGTAACATCAGTGACAACATATTGTGCAAGGCTTTTAATAGTAAGATTCTTCAAGCCAGATTTAAATCTATGATTTCAATGTTGGAGGATATCAGATTGTTAGTTATGAAAAGGCTTTAAATGAATAGGAAAATTATGTCTAAGTTTATCAATGGATTTGGTACTAAAATTAGAAAAAAGATTAAACAAAATAGTGATTTAGTTATTAGATGTTCACTGATATAGAATGGTAGTGGAGAATATGAAATGATGGAGAATAGGGAGAATTGTATTGTAGTTTTATCTTATTATAGTTATTGTTATGGTAAATAGAACTTGAATGAAATTCCTTACTTTTATGTCATTGCTACAATTTATTACCAAGGAAAAGAGGTTGAGAATTATTATTTTGAGTGATATAAATAAAGTAAATATACAAGGACTTATATCTTTATGATAGTGAAATGAATGGATCCATGTTCTGGTTTAAGTAACCATTAAACCACTACTTCAACCTCCATACAAAAAAGTGTGACTTGAGGTCAATAGAAAACGAGATAAAGGAGAAAATCTAAGATCTGGAAAGTTATTAAGGAGCAAAAAAGATGGTATGCCAATTATGTTACACTTAAGCATATAATAAAAAAGAAGTGCTTATTTAAGGATACCTTACAATTAAAAATTATACAATGCACCATACAATAATAAAACCAATAATTAAGGATTGCATTTATATTTTACTATTATTTTTATGCATTTAACTACTATAATTTGTATATGTCATAATATTATACTATTATAAAGGGTGTAAACACAAACATCTTTACCCTTAAGATTCCTATACATAAAGGAAGCAACTACCTTTAGGTCATCTCAAATAAGGGCATTGTTAAGGGTTAAATTTATAGTATTTTTGAATATTATTTGATGTTAATTTAACCCTATTTTAGTGCTTAAATGTTCTATTTATGAGTTATTATGTTTATTTTGCATTAGGGAGCTTAAACATGAAGATTGGAGTCAAAATATAAAAGTTGTGCAAAAAATCAACCTAAAAATCAACCTATAACGGCCCCCTGCCAGGGTGCCGTTATAGGATGAACAGGGTGCCATTGTAGGATGAACAAGGTGCTATTATAAGACGGTGGGGTGCCATTAATACATGTGCAGTAGCCATTTTTGATCCAAATGTTCAATATTTATGGCTTGTCTTCTTCCTCTACTTACAACTTCTCAATCCCTATATAAAGGGACCTCTTCCAGACATTTTAGGCATCGATTTTAGGATCAAAACACATTAAGTTTCCTATCAAAGTAGTCTTAGGTTGTTTTTCATTTCTTTCTTTTGTAATTTGAGTTTTTCAGGTTGTTTAAAGTTCCAACAGCAGTAGTCACATAATTTTGAGTTAGAATGCCATTTGGGGATGTGATTTGATTCATTTTAAACTCTTAATTTCGTATTATTGTTATTATTTTGAATTAATCAAAGTATTTTTGCTTAAATTATTTTTATCATATGCTTTGATTAATTGTTGTGCTTAAAGTTTAATTTCAGTTAATTTATCATGCTAATTGTATTTATGGATGATTAATTGTGTTACTTTATGATTAATGCACAATTAGTGAATTAATATTTTTTTATTTGAATGCTTAATTCTTGTCTTGAATTGATCACTTAGGATATTGCCTTCAAATAATCTAGGATTTGACAGTCTCTACCTAGGTTATTAGAAAAGTTAATAAACAACGTGGTTTGAATCAATGAACTAGCTAAACATTGGTTAATTATGAGGGTGCTAGTCTTAGATTAGGATAGTTTAAGACTAGACTTCCTAAGCTTTAAGCTTATTACCTAAGCCTGAGGCATAACAAGACCCCAGGATAGGACCAATAGAGATAAGTTAGTGTCTTAACCGTAGCTCTACCTTGAATTAGAGAAGACCTTATATTAAGCATCACTGATCCGTCAATTAAATCATAAACTACTAAAGCTTAACTGAATAATTTAGGAAAAGCAATTTGTTACTCTTTTAAAATAGATTGGAATTTTTTTAGGATCTTGTAGAGTAGATTTTAGTGATTTATTTCTTAATTCATAAAGTTGAGTGTTCTCTAGATAATTGTAATCCGATTGACCTAATACTTACGTTTTATAAACTTCCTCATGGGATCGATACTCGGAGTCTTAGATATACTTCACTTTATTACTTGATTCGACTAGTACGCTTGCTGAATGTTGGTCTCGAATTAAATTGTTAAATTGTGCAAGAAAGATAGATTAATTTGAGCTAATTTTGTATGTGGCCAACCGCAATAATTAGCCTGGCATCACCGTATACTATGAAAATTAAAGGAGAGATCACAAGTCAAGAAATGATCGTATTAATTACTTACAGGTTACTCACAACATCATCAGAGCACATATAGCTGAGAAATTATGGCTATTAGTCTCAGAGACATCGAGGTATAGAGTGGTGATGGAGACTAAAATCACAGTTCAAGATTTAACAATATTGAAGGATTTTTTAACCATTGGACTTAAGAAGTTCTCATGTGATTCTTGGCCTCAAACAGCCATTCTTTATAGACGTATTGAATTCAATTAGCATGATCTAACTATGATAGTGTTGATCTATGTACAGAGAGTGGAACTTAAAGGAGACTCGAGCTTAAGTAAAATTTTAATGTCCTTAAGGTCTATGGTTTAGGCCTTGCAATGGGAAAAATCAAGGGTGTTAGTGGAAATAGGGTGTATGACTATTGAGGTAAATAAGAAGATCGAGAAGATACCACCTGAGGTTTAGTGGATAGTTGATGAATACATGGATGTGTTCAGCTAGCCTATTAAATTATCAACTTAATGAGATAAGAGCCATGAAACCATGGTCAAATCAAGGACTCGTCCAACCAACATCAAACTATATCATTACCTATATATCCAAAAGAACAAGATTGAGAAGCCAGTGGGAGTGATTTTGGTAGCACGGATAATACAATCAAGTGTAAGTCCATTTTCTAGTAAGTTGGTGCTTCTATGTCAATAATTGGATTCCTATTATCAATGAATTTTTTAATGACTTGCAATGATTTATATTTTTCACCAAATTGGATTTAAATTCAAGATACCATCAGATTTGAGTAAAAGCTGAAGATATTTAAAAGATGGCCTTTTGAACTCTTGAGGGGAACTACGAGTTCCTTATTGTGCCTTTTGACCTCTTTAATGCACCAATGACATTCAGTCTAATAAGAACTTTGTATTCAAATTGATGTTACGACAAAGTAAGCTAGTCTTCTTCAATGACATATTAATCTTCAGCTCTTTCCTTAAATAGCATATTCAACATCTAAAGGAGGTATTGTCTCTACTTCAGACTCAGTAGTTATTTGCTAACATTAGATTTTTTTTTTGTCAAAATTAGATCAAATATATGGGGCATATTATTATAGAGGATGGAGTTTCAACTGACCTATATAAATTTCAAGTTATGGTTTAGTGACCTATGCCCAAAAACTTGAAAAAACTCGAGGTGGGGGTTAAGTTAATCAAATATTATAATCGATTCATCAATGATTATGAAAAAATTGCATCCTCAAAGTCCAATAGCTATTGAAGTTCTTGCTAAGTTAAAATAGCCTATGGTAATGGTGCTAGTATTAGCACCACCAGACTTCAAGGAATAATTCCTTTTTTAGACAGACGCATTAGGGATTGATCTAGGGGTAGTTTTAATGCAAAGAAATCAGCCCTTAGTGTATTTCAGTCAAGCATTTAAATGGAGGGCCTATTTGAAATCTGTATATTAGCAAGAATTAATGGCAATTATACTAGCTATTTAGAAGTGGAACCATTATTGTTAGGTGTGAAATTTATAGTATTTTTAGATATTATTGTATGTGTTTTTACCCCTATTTTAGTGTTTAGATGTTTGATTTATGTTTAGCAATGTATGATTTGTAGGTTGATGTGGATAATTAAAGAAATATGCAAAAAGGAGGTAAAAACATCAATTTATAGGAGCTAAACAATGGTTTAGAGAACCCACCATTTAACTCCCTGATAGGGGTCAAATTGATATGATTTTTATGGTTAATTTGTTGCATTATGACCCCTAAATCAGTGTTTAATTGCTTAATTGATGCCTTATAATGTTTGATTTGCAGATTGGAGCTTAATGATCAAGATTGGAGCAAACACATCAAAGAATCATTTTTTTGCTGACCATAAACGGCTCCCTGATAAGGGTGCCGTTGTTAAATAATAGAGGGCCGTCTAGGAGTGCAGAATGCGGGCTTAAACGGCACCCTGAGAGGGTGCCGTTGTTCTGGTAGCAGGGTGCCGTTGTTCTAAAAGTCAACAATTTCAGCTTGGTGGCTAGCAGATTTCAACCTTGCCGTGATAGCAATTAATTTCCTTGTCTTCTGGCATGTGAGGGAGGCTTCCAGAGTCTGCATAGAGCCAAAAACATCAGATAACATGAATCAATTAGCTACTAATTAGATCAACTTAGTGTGAGATGCTCTATCTTCTCTCTTCATCTTTCTCTTTGAACACTTTGGCTTCAAATACTTAGATTTCGAGTTTTTGATTGTATTTCTTAGTTCTATAAATTGGAGATTGTAGCTAAGACTCATATATGAGTTTCAAAATCATCATAGGGGTGTTCTAATTCAGATTGTCCATTATATTCTCCTGTTTTTCGGATTAAATCAAAGAATAGTTCTTATGATCATATCTTTGCATATTCTTTGATTTTCTTGCTAGATCTTGTGGATTCAAACCTATTATGGTGTCCAGATAATCTTAAGGAGTTCAAGGCTTGTCCAAAAGAAATTCTAAACATGTTTTGTACTTTTTAACCTCTTTATTTCAGCTAATATTTAGAGATTTATTCATAGTATGTGGTATAAAATATATATCTTGCTTGTTCTGATTCAAATGTGTGGCTAAACATTTCAGATGCTATGGATTGATGTTTTTATGTTTTAGGAGAGTTTATATGCATGTTATATGTCTGTATTTTGCTTATTGAAGGTCTGTAATTACCTGTTTTAAGC
>JAOXYD010206188.1:0-21063 GCA_028565735.1 Pinacopodium congolense
TAAGCATGTATGAACTAGAATAAGGTTGAATTCATAATGAATTACATATGAAAATATCATATAATTCAACTCTATCATTTAGAAAGTGAAAGGGCAAGTTTGCCTTTTTTTTGTGTGGAAAAACATAGTGTTTTCTTCACACATCTATAGCCCTTGAATAAATATATAAGGCGGTCTAGATTCAACCTCTATTTATGTTCCTAGAAAACATCCTAAACACTGGTTGGTTGATATCTTTTGCCCCTCTTTATGTTTTCTACAACTCCTCTTACACACATCTGATGGCCATGAAATTTGGTATGCATGTTCTTCACATGATATTTTTTCACCCCATAAAATTTCAAAATAATCTAAGCTCTAAAAGTGTACCTAATGCATCATCATAATCACTTGCACCAAAATTGGTTCTTATTTAAGGTTCTCTTTCTCTTCTCTTAATATACCCTTCATAGCTTGTCATATGGCCTTGACATTTGGTGTAAAACTTTATAATATGATGTTCTAAGTCCTCAAATTGTGATATTAAGGAGAGAGATGTGTTATTTAAAATATGATTATTTCATGATGCATGGATTAAGAGAGAGTAATATGGTTTTCTTTGTATATGAGTTTTGAACTTTATACTTTCTTAATGCCATATGTTTTGTCATCAAAAGAAAAAGAATTAGATTATTAAACTAAAAAAGGCTTCAATTAATGTTTTTGATAATGAAAAAACAAATTTGTTATTAATAATTTATTTTGATTATGAAATTGAAAACATAGAAAATGTAAGATGTGTAAGAACTCATATTGGAGTCTAAAAGTTTATGTTTCAAGAAGATGATGAAAATGGTAGAGCAAGTATTAAAGTAAAGATCAACTGAATTGGAGATGAAATCATGATCAAGTTTTATAAGGTCAATTAGGCTAATACTCGTATCTTTGAATGCAAATCTTCTCATGACCTTCTCAATGTGTTAGGGGTTTACGAGTTTGCATTTGTACATTACATTTTGCTCAAGAGTTTACATATGCATTACATATTATGTTTTTTCTTAGAATGTTTGATAATGAAGAGCAAGTTTTGGAAAGGTTTTAAAGAAGACCCTGTTTATGTATCAACATTTTTTGGAGAAATTTTTTGAGTGTGCTCAAATTAAGTTTTTGATAAGAAAAATGGTTTTGATATATTTGAAAAAGTTTGAAAAGGTTTTGAATTGCATATATTTCGAAGAAGTGTATAAACTTCTATAAGCAAAGACATATAGTTTGAAAAGGTTTTGAATTACATATATGTTGAAGAAGTATATAAAATTTTATAAGCCAAGACATATCTTATTTTTTAGTTCAATTGAAACATCTTGATTTCTAAAACCAGTTTAGAAAATTTTTTTAACTTGGTGAAGTCAAGTTTTTGTAAGAAAAGTGATTTTAAAAAGTTTAGGAAACTTGTGTGAATTAGTTTTCAAGTGAAAGTTTCAAAATATGCCTAAAATTTCATATATCAAGATATTTTGAGTTTCTAATTTTAATTGAAGAGTCTTGATTACTAAAATCTTTGTGAAAAACTTTTGAAACTTTATAGAATTTGTTTTTGAGTAAAATGAATGTTTTGGAAGTGTTTTGATTTGAGTTTTGGAGTATTTATGTAATTTGAAAAATGAACTACGCAAACACTAGTTGAGTAGTCTTAGAGAAGTGATCAATTAAGGTTGAAAATAGGCAAACTAGCCAACCAATCTGCTAATTGTTCTACCAGTCGAACATAGTGGTCAACTAGTTGAGGGTACAGGCAAGTAATGGCTTGTTCCAACTTGATTCCAATGGCATTTTGAATGAGTCCAATGGTTAGGAAGCGTGTTTAACATATTCTTGAGTTTAGGAAGACTATAAATACATGCGTACAAGGATGTTGAAGTGGTTAATGATGCCTTGAATGAATTAAGAAAAATGTTTGTAAAAGAGAAAGAATTTTATAGTTGTTAGAAGTTATGTTTTAGAAGTTTTGCATTAATTATATTTATTGTATTTTTATGAACCCTTTTAGCATTATTTTGATGAAGCATGATATTTAGATTATGTATTTGAATTAGGGTGGGTTTGATTTTATTTTTGGGATTATTGGTTAAGGTTTACTATTCATCCATTAAAGTAAGATTTTCAAGGATCATTCTTTACCTACTAAAGTAAGATTTTCAAGGGTTATTCGTCACTTATTTGAAAGAAGATTTTGCAAGTTTCTCTTTATCCTTAGAAAAATGATTTTGTAAAGTTTCTCTTCATTTTAAAGAAAATTAATTATGATAAAAATTTTAACAATTTGTTAGAGAGTAAATGTAAGTTAAAGATTGTAGTCAAACGGTTATAAAATCTATTTGTCAATTCTCTTCCCTTCACTCCTTTTTTCACCTGCTATTGTAATTATTATTGAATTGTTTGAATTTAGATCATATTGCTTTATATTAGCATCATTATCATTATTTTAGGTTGAATTGTGATGAAGAAATTCATTCATAACAAAAATTAGTTTAGCCTTAAACTTAAAAAATTGTAAAAATCTAGTATATTCTTTCTCAAGTGCCATATAGCCTAACAAAAATCATGATTATTTCTATAATTAAAGAGAGAAAGGTTACAATCACGAATGTAGTTATGTAAATAGTTGGGAAACATTTGTAATATTTTGGAATTAAAATTTTCATTTTCTCAAGAGAAAAATTCTAATTGCTCAACTTTTATAAGGCCAAATTTATCTTGTTGATGAGAATTTTAGCCATTGACCGCATTACCTAGCCTTTTAAAAATGAAAATTAACCTCAACTATTTGCTTGTTATTTATCCAATCACTCTCATTTTCAAACAAGCTATCACTTGTATTCTATTAATAAAAGTATCATTATGTCCTACTTTATAAATAATTCTAATCCGTTTAAAAAAATATTTTAATCGTGTTAGATAGTCATTAGTAGAATGGATCATTTTTATTGCATAGGTAACTAAGTTCAAACTCAGAGCCTTTGTCCAAAGTTATTATACCCTCTCAAGACCATTACACCTTAAAAGCCAATTTGAACACACTTGTATACCATTAGTGACAATTTTAGGGTCGTTTGATTCAACTTTTAGTTATGATTTTTTGTTGTGATTTTTGTATTTTTTTTAATTAAATTTGTGTATTTTTTAAATTTTTTATTGTTTTTTCAATTTCTGTATTGTATTAGTGTGTTATTTTTTCGATTTCTGTACTGCTTTTTTTTTAATTTTTGTATTTAGAAAAACTAAAAAAGAAAATATAAAAGTAGGACTCATACAAACAAGGCAAGAAAAAAAAAAGAAAATATAAAAGTAGGACTAAAAAAAACAAGGCAAGATATGTAGCATTTTCTTCTTTAAAAGTCTCTTGAATTTAATAATGTAAGGGTTTCTTTGGATTAGTTTTAAATTTTTATTTTCTGTTTTTATTTTTTAAATACAAAATTTAAGAAAAAATATAAAAAGCGAAAAAATTAATATATTAATAAAATTCAAAAAAATAATATAAAAACTAAAAATGTAAAAAAAAAGATAAAAATACACCAAATAAAAAACTGAACCAAATGACCTTAAATATTAAATTTTTCAAAAGGAAGATGAAACTCATCCCAAAAACTACTCACTCTCTTGTTTTTTTCTAGAGAACCTCTCCTCATATGAACAAGTTGAACATATCACGATATGCAAAAAAAAAAAATCACATTTTTGTTGTAGTTTCCCTAAAATTGAGCAGCCTATGAATTACAAATCTTCTCCTCGAATTAAGCAATGTGTCCTCCAAACCTTCACTACGACATCACTTCCGCACTTGCATAATAATTTCATGTTTTCATGTTTTTTATCAAACTGGCCTATACCAAGATCTTACAATAAGATAACAAATCTAATGTTTTAGGCAGAGCTTGAGGACTAGGCATGATTAAGACTTGAGCTGAATTTTGGAATGAAAGAAGACTTTTTTGAGGTTCGCATGAATATTTTCCACGTTTTATAATGGGTCCTAAGCTTATATGTGTGGAAGTTGAAATTCAAGTGACTACACGTCATTTGGTTTTTAATATAGCGTATATGCCCCTTTTGTTAAAAAATGACGGAATGGACTTGAATATGAAAAATACAAATGTTGAAGAACTTACAAAGGACATATTGAAATAAAATAAAAAAAACTGACGATAAGAGGCCTATCTCATATATTAAAGCATAGTACTGCAACAACTAACGTACCTGTTGAGTACAACTGCCCACTTCAAAACCAATAGAACCAACTCTGCTATACATCGGTGATAGGCTCAACCGCACATCTAAATGGCAAAGCTGGCTGCTTGCTCATCATCATGCATCAGGAAAGAGTGTCTACTCCTCCTTGTAACAAAAGGTAACTACTCGTAACAACCGGTAACTACTTGTAACAACAGGTAACTAATAACAACTGGCAACTAACTAGTTGGAATACAACCAGATGAGTATAGAACAAATAACAACTTTTCCTAGGTAAAAAATGTGTTCGGCTTTTCATCAAACCTTCCTAAAAGGATCAAAAGCTCCATTGAGATCAAACAGAAGAGGCAACAGTATTGTAAGCAAGGTCAATTTCCTCCTCTGTCATCTCAATTGTTTCATCACTGTCATAACCATCTGTAGCAGTGGATATGGCATTGGTCTCCTTTTCATCCACCTCCATTTTTTTTCTCTGGTATTTAGAGTCGTCATTTAAACTTCTAAGTTCTAACTCATACATTTGTTTAAATTCCCTGGCCAGTCTGCAAATGTCATGCTGTAGCAAATTTGAATTATTCTGATCATCTACTAGACTTCCCAGCTCCTCAACTGCACGAGGAGTGACATTCCACTGCTCTGCCACTTTCCGTACATCCTAAGCAAAGTAAACAGCTTTTATATGCAAAAACTCAAGAAGGGTTAAAGATTTACAGAAGTTGCAGAAGGGAATGAAAATGCTCTAAATGAGAATACAATACCTGATTCTGTTCAAGGGAATCTATGGCATCTTGTAAACAAATTAAGATCCCTTCTGTAGCTATTTGTTTTATTTCACTTGAATTTGGCTGTTTAAAACAACAAATTAGGACCAGGTTGTGCACATGATCTTTTGTCCTTTAAACTTAATGAAACTAGCAATGGGATAAAAAAGATACAAATAAAAATTTTCATGTTATCATGTCTTCATACATGATATTCTGCTAGGTATCTTTGCGCACTTCTCTTTTCCCCTTCATTAATTACAGTATTGTATTCATATCCTATAGCATTTTATTTCATGTTTTATACACAAAGGGCTGGCTGAACTATAATAAATTATAGAAGGATTGACTCATAGGGTTTTACAAAAACAGTTGATAACAGAAATGAATGTGGAAGTAAATGTCACTGGTGTGCACAGAACAGGAGCCTTATAAAAGAGGAAGCTACTACAATTAGGTGGAAATTACCTTTTCATCCTGACTTTCTAACCATGCGATGGTTCGATTAAGATCATCAACAGCCCACTTTTTTACTTTAGAAGGAGAAACACACATTTTAGTAGGATCAGAAGCGTCAATCTGTTAACATACAAGGCAGAATCAATTGGTATTGGCAGATCAAATCGTTGTGGATATGAATCCTGGGATCTCATTGTAGACTTCTACAAATACCCAAATGTGAAAATACACTCAATTGAGAACATATTTTTGAAAATAACCTTTGTCAAAGTTATCCCTGAATGTGATATGCTTTCAACTTGTTTCTCTAATTCTCTAGACCGCAGGCTTGCTTCTTGATCTGCAAGCACTCCCACAATTCAGATATCAATCAAAAAGTTAGTATCATGGTAAGACACCAAAGATGCACAGAACACAAGCAAATGCCAAACTTGATGCATGTGTGGTTCATAACAGAAGAGAATACGATTTTTATTGGTGCTTGGTCGAACCACTGTACAAGTATAAAGCACAAAAC
Source organism: Pinacopodium congolense (assembly GCA_028565735.1). Lineage (NCBI taxonomy): Eukaryota > Viridiplantae > Streptophyta > Magnoliopsida > Malpighiales > Erythroxylaceae > Pinacopodium > Pinacopodium congolense. The sequence goes on from JAOXYD010206188.1 coordinate 5,971, forward strand.
AATAAATATATCAAAGAGAAACAATCATAAAGGAAATAAAAAAAGCTAAATTACCAGGCCACCTACTTGTACTTGAAACATGGATATTCTTCCATGGCTTGCCAGCGTGCAAGAGGTAAGGATCAATCTCAACAACCTTCTTCGCCCTGTAACACTCCGATATCCAGTCCTGAACAGAATTACCAAACAATAAGGGTTTTAAATTACAGACTGTAACTGCAATTGATTTACAATTGCAATGCCCACAATTGTACTCTCACCACCTGTACACGACTAGAGTCCTAGCAAACAGTTATAATCAAAGGTTAATTGTTTTATAAGATTTATCAACACAAAAATATATATTACCTTGTGGACAATTGATCCAGAAAGAGCCTGCACTTGGCGGAACTTTGGAGTGTTTGAATAGGCCGAAACCAAAAGCGTGCAATCGGAGCCCCAATCTGGTCTGTACTGTGCACCCATTTCAATAGCCTGAGAGCGTAATGTAGCGCGATCCGGATTAACCAACCCAGACAACACTATCACTACACCTTCCTGCCTAAGTTCAAAAACCTAGTTCATTTATCAAGCAAAAAAAAAAAAAAAAGGAATAAAGTAAAAGAAGAAAATAACAAGAAATACCAAGAGTTTGGAGAATTGAGACGGCGTGGATGAGGAGCTATTGGTTATTTTAGAAGCGTCTTCGAGGTTCTTCCCGGTGGACTTATACCGGCCACTGTCCGGCGAACTCGTCCACGATGGAAGATTCCGCCTACCTCCGCCATCACTAGCCATTAAACTGAACGCTACTTTACTCTTTCTTTTGCGTCATCATTCAGTTCATACTGATTATTCTTATTAAAATAAGGGAAAACCTGCAGAGCCCGGAGATTTGTGGCCTTGGAGCCTGTCCCTATAAACATAATTAAAATATGTGAAAATTTTAAAGATTTTGGACAAATGTGTTAAGGGTAGATTTGAAAATGTAACAAAAAATGGAGTTAAATATTTTCATTTGTAAACCTGTTGCCCCTTTTATGTTTGTGGCTTTGTTTTTCTAAACATTGTACATTTCTCCCAGACCTTGTACCTCTCTGATGGTTATGTGTTCCCAAACTTTTAAGGTTACTTCCAAACCCAATCCTTCTTTAACGCTTATTTTGTTGCGGCCTTGAAAATTCGATCTTTCTTCCACACACCTAATCCCCCCTTCGACGTTTATTTCTTCGTGTCTCTGAAAATTTGATCTTTAGTCTAGGTTTGTTTAGATATGGTAGGCGTCGAGTTTGGGTATTTTATTCTTTTTGTTTTGGAATTGATTAGATGCAAGGATTTTTGGTTTAGCATGTCAGATTGTATTTTCAGGCACAAAATAGACAGAAAGGTTGAGATTAGTTCAATCTTTCTGTTTGGATTTGTCAGGTATGGATGAAGTTTTCATATTTTATTTATTTTGTTGTGGAATTGACCAGATATAAGAATTTTTTATTTAACATGCCGATTGTATTTTAAGGCACGAAATAGATAGAAAGGTTGAGATTAGTTATTGCGTCTTGCAATTTATGGAGGTGGGTAATGTTTGATTAAGATTGTGGAGGAATACTTGCTAGGAATGAAAAGATGATTTCCGTTTCTGTTGGGTATCATACTACAAAAGCTCAGCTAGGGAGGCTTATTTCTTGCTGTGGCTATGTTACTCATTTTCGTTGATCATTCTTCAGAGGGGGTTTGATTACTTATTTTCGTTGATGATTCTTCATAGGGGTTGGACATTTCTGGATCATCTCTCTTCTCTGACGATTGAAGCATCAAATATATAATTTTTTAAATAATTTAGCTATATCCTCATTGCTTAAAGCCTCAAGTCTCTCATATGTCCTTCAACACTTGGTGAAATTCATGGATTTTTTACTTTAAGCAGCATTCCTGGTGTAGCTTTACTCGAATTTTGATATTTCATGTTTGTTATTAAAGTATGATCTTCAAAAAGTAGTTACGGTAGTTATAGATTGGTTAACAGTTTTAGGATTTTTTTTTGGAAACAAAAGGAAAAAATTTGAAGCTGAAGTTGTTAAGAGAGAAAAAGTTGACAATAACAGATGAAGTCAGGTATGGATTTTTTTTCTTTTAGATACAGTGGATATATGGAACCCAATTTTTAGCAGTTGTATTGAAATTGAATCTTTGAGAGTGGATGTGTTTCATGTTCAACCCTTAAGTTGTCTGTTCTTTTTTGCAATTGGTATGCCAAAAAATAGTGTAGTAGTAGTTATGTATATTGATGTCCAAAATATCCCAGTTTGTATGGTTATGGAGATGAATTGAAATCCAAAATATATGTTGACTGATTTTAGTGAGCAATGAATGCAATATGTTGTGCGAAGAGTGAATGGATGCATGGTTTGATTTGTAAATGATGGTTTGATTTTGAATGTAAGTTTGATCCAATATGCAAAATTATGAAGGTTAAAAAGAGAGAGAGAGAGAGACTGGAGGAGAACCCATGCAATAGGAAAGTATTATGTCATGAGAAAGCATTATGTCATAAGACCCTACTTTAGGTAAGTTTTGAATTTTTCTTGTTGGTTTCTTAGTTTCATATTTGCTTACAAATTCCTAGTTCGTACTTCAGATCATGAGTCATCATTACTTGCTTTGTTGGATCTTAGAAAACCCAGGGAAAGTCTGTTCTCTTGATTCTTTTGTTTTCCAACCTTTCTTCAAGTTGTTTTCTTTTCAGGGTTTGACAGTGTTGACACTGTTTCTACATCTCTTGTGACCTATGTTGCTATTCAAACATTAAAGCCAGATTAAATTTTGAATGAATGAACTTGTGCTGGCTTTAAGGTTTGTTCTTATTATTTTTCTTGCCTATTTCATTTTGTTTTACTGATATAATTTATGGCGATGATTTCATTTGACTTTGTAATTACATAATGCCATTTGGCTAGTGGGTCATCTTTTCTTTCAAGATCCAGTGTTATGATGCACGTTATTAACTTTCTTTTCTGGTTTCTGTTTGAATAGTTACCTGTAATTAAATGCATTTATCCTTTGTTTGATAGAACTTACTTTTCATTTTAAATCTCTTTCAAACTAATGTTGAGACACTTCCAGGCCAAAGGAGCAAGTATTGGTGATGTTTATCTTGTCTGACAATGCTTTTCATGACAGAAGAATCCCTATTCCTGCAAGTATTGCCCGCTTTCTAAGAGGTGCTTCCTATTTTGTTAACACAGCAGAAAAAGTTGAACTGTTGTTTTCTTGATCTTCTACAACAGATTGGTTGCCTCAAATTATGTTCAAGTTGGCAACCAAGTCATTTGCCTGTCTTCCATTTCTTGTTCCTTTTCTGAAAAAGAAAAGTTTAGTAAAATGCTTACATTTCCAACCCAATAACTTAGTTGTTTATAGTGGGTAAGATCACTAGACATCCTTGAACAATCCGGTTGCTTGAATCTCTAGAAAAACAATTATAAGCATGAATAATCTAATTTGTGGATAATGCATGGTTTATCAATTTCATCATTATACTCCTTAAAGCAATTACATAAGTAGTCACTTAAAACCTGATTTTACTAATATTCATTTGACTACTTGACTTGTTACAGATTTTTGATCTTTATGGAGTTGGTTTAAAGAAAACAGCCTCAACACCTATTCTATTGAAAGAGCTTAATTTAAAGGTTGTTGTATCGTTCTATGGCTAGTATATTTGGAAAATTTCCGGATGCCTCTAGTGGTGTCTAATCTGCATGTTCTTATTTGAGATTTGTCAATTGTCCATATCCAATGGTGTAAAATGTGAAATGTTTTACTTATTTACAGTTTGGTTGTTCTTTTCTGCATAGAGATCACTTCTACTTTTAAATCCCTTCTATTTTTAAACAAAACTTTAGCTTTCAGCTGCCATGCATAGAAAGATCTTATCGTTTTAGCTTAATTGCATCGTTTCTGTTCAGATAATAGTTTCTTGGTTCAGATTTTAGTGTTCTGATGAAGAGTTTTGGTTATTTTTTGGTGCAGGTGGTCATATTACCCTGTAGTCACATTTGACCTCTTCTTGGCCAGGAAAGTCTCTCTAATCAGGGCTATTTCTTACATGATTACTCAGTGTTTGGGTGCTCTTTGCGGTGTTGGCTTAGTGAAGGCCTTTATGAAGCACTAATACAACACTCTTGGAGGTGGTGCCAATTCTGTGAATTCTGGTTACAGCAAGGGCACAGCTTTGGGGGTTGAGATTATAGGAACTTCTATGTTGGTTTAGACTGTTTTCTCTGCCACTGACCCCAAGAGAAGTGCTCATGATTCCCATGTCCCCGTAAGTATACTACAAGCTTTTCTGGTGTTCTGTGAGTGTAAAGCTTTTATCTTTATGTAGTAGTGTTAAGGTTTTTTCCATGACTGTAGGTGTTTGCTTCCACTGCCTATTAGGTTTGCTATTTTCATGGTGCATTTGGCAAACATTCCCATTAGAGGAACTGGGATCAACCCTACGAGGAGCTTTGGTGCTGCTGTTATTTACAATAACCATAAAGTCTGGGATGATCTTGTATGTTCTTGAAAATATTGCATCTAAAACATTTTATCAAGTGAAATTATTGAAGGATTTTCCCTGTTTTTCGATTGTTAAAAGTTTTGTACTTTGATAATGGCAGTGGATTTTCTGGGTTGGATCATTTGTTAGAGCACTTGCAGCAGCTGCATAATCCCAGTAAATTCTAAGAGCAGCAGCTATCAAGGCTTTGGTCTTATGATATATTTCAGTATGGAAAATGGAGATTAAGATTTGTATTTATTTATAAACTCTTCTAGCATATGAGTAATGAATCTGCTTCAAGTTAGAATGATTAATCAATGAATTTTGGATTACTCGATCTAAATTTCTTATGTTTTCTTTTTTTTACTCTTACACATAAAAAATGAGTCTCCAGTTTTTTTACTATACACTTATAAGTAGTTTTTTTTTTTTGCCTAGATTTCATCAACTTTAAGTAGTGGATAAAAAACATGAAGATATAAACCTGTCATCAACTGAGTGGAGGGGCTATTATCTCTTACGCTTTCATGTCACATGACAAAACATAACACTCTTGGAGTATAATTCAACAAAGTTCAGAAAGTAACAATGTTGGAAAGAAATGATTTCCTTATGGTTCTTCTATTTCGAAATAAGAAGAAAGGTCTCCGCCTTTCTCACATAACTATAATGTATAAGCTTGAAAGATGCCAACGTGTCATCCCAAAAATATATCCACATCAAAACATATTTTAGTCATCCTTGACTTAAAAAGGGAACGAGGATGGCTTTAACATAAAGATGCTAAATTGCACAACATGAAAAGAGGCTAATACAAGGCCTCTTTTGATTCAACCAAAAAAACCCTTTTGTGAAGTACAATTGGAGAATATGAAAGCAAAGAGAAAAGAAGATGATATAAGAGTCACTAACTAACTAGTCACATAACTACGCACAGACAAGTATAAAGCCTGGTCTCATCTCATGTTTTGTTTATACAATTAGCTCATGCAAGAACTAACATGGTGTGGGAATGCAAGATCAATTAGTTTCCAACTTTTGACTCGTTTGAATCACAAGGCCTCATCTTTCAAGGGTTTGAACCGAATCTTTTTGACCTTTGACTTAACTGATTGAAGGGAATTGCTTAATTCAGAAGATTAATTTAGAAGATTCACAAGGCCTCAATCATTCGAGTAGTCGCTTCAGAAATTCGTGCCTTGATTTCAGCAACCACCCTCTCTTAGCCAAATCCTTCATCATGGATTTTAGATCTTGCCTGGTTCATTCCATAGCCTGAATATGCAGTTGTCTCTTGCTGCATCATTGGTTTGACTCTGGTCATTGACCTCCATGGCTTCTGTAAGTTCCTTGAATATACTGGCAAGCCAACTGACATTGGTTCCTGCAGGCTCTACATCCTTAAGAACAGTTCACATTTCCTTAATTTTCGACTTTGTTATCTTCTTGAAAGGAGGGGACTCTAGTTCCTGAACCACGAAGTAGAGTGTAATTGGTCGCTGTGTCTCCATACTTTTCAAAGATCAACTGTAGGACAGAGGCCGCCGAATCTCTCCCTCGATATTTCCTGACTACGACAAAGGAATCAGAAATAACAGATCAAATCTCATCCCCATTACCATTTTCTAAAGCACGAGAAATACCTGATAAAGAGAAGTCCATGGAATTATTAATTGAACCACAAGCATTTTTCTCCGCTTTCTTTGCAACTAGTGAATAAGCTCCTTTACGTGGCATATAAATCTCTTCATCTTCATCCTGTTTGATAGGTGGAGTTTCCGCATAGGATCTTAAGCTAATCTTGGTGCCATCAGGCTGTTAGAAAGGAGAAGAAAACAAAACACAGAGGTAAATAAACGATATTCACAACAATAAAAACTCTAAATATGAGAGAGAGATGCAATCACCATGATATGTTTACATACAAGTGCCACTTCCCAAGGTTGAACTCATCCCTGGTCAAAGAAATGGTTCCTGGAGTGACTATCCTTAAAAGGATACATTCTCAAATTCTATCTTCTCTTCAATAGTATACTGTGAACGAGGTGATGCATTGCCATTCGAATATGCTGAATTTACAACAGACATACTATTAACCACTTTCTCAGTCTTTTGCTTAGACTCGTATAACTTCTTTTTCCTTCCAAAGCTTTCAAGATTTAGGAAACCTGCAATAAAGTCAATCACAATGAGCAATTTCCCCCAAACAATTAAAGAGAAAATGGAGGAAGGCGAATCCTAAGAAATTTTCTTATTTCTCAAACACTTTACTCATGATACACTTGATCAATAAAACACAATTTAATTCTTTTTCCTCTCTGACTTGAAGAGAAATCTCATGACATAATAATTCAGAGAGTACTTTACTGAACACATATTTTGCTGCTTCAAACCATGCTTACAACTACCCTTTGTGCTCAAGTAGAAGTCTTTACTCCTCCTCAGAGCTCCTCAATCTTCTACGTAGTCATCATTTTGCATATTGATGTTTCACTTATAATTTGCCTATGCATTTTCTAGAATCACGTCTTCCAATGTATTTTTCCCATTTCTTTCTGTTGTCTAACTCTCTCAACCCCAAATCGAAAAAGGGCAATTGTAATTTGCACACATATATATAAAAACATATATATTCGATTGATACTAAAAATCCACTTTCCATGTGATCTAGAAAATCTAAACATCATTTGCATCAAAAGAACCTGAATTTTCCTGTGAATACACAATGCCTACAAAGAATCATCTGTCAAATGCTTTTAAATTGAATATGGACCTTTAACAGGATAAAATGACATAGCTAAATCAGAACGCACAAAGATTGTTCACTTTCAAACTCATTAGCTTACTAGTATTAAATTAAATTAAAAAACTAGCCATGGCACCTTATAAAAATAAAATGTTGTTGCTAACTTTTAGTAATCAATCAACTGTAAAAAGATCTTTAAACAAAGGAAACTAACTAGTCCAAACAAGCCTAATGAAGCAATTGGTTTTCCAACTACGGCTGATTAGTACAAATGCGCAAATGCGCAAATTAACTCTTATTGTTCAAAGATTTTATCCAATCCAACCACAATCCACCTCTTTCAAACCCCTCAAATCTTTGCTGCAACAAATTCAGCTCTCTAGTGTTTGTAGAAAATTTTTTAGTCCAGCTCCAAACAGATTTTCGTCTACTTGTGGATAAATGTTGACTGCCAAACCAGTTTGAGGAATTGCATTTTGCAAAGCAACAAATTGAATATTTTTTAAGGAATAACATGTTGGTTATAGTGTGAAAGGCCATTGTATGACTAATCATGCTCACTTACAAAGGCAGTAATGTTAAGAAAGAAGCAAAAATCATTCGTATTATTTGTCGTATGACCATAACAATTGAATAAAAGAGAAGAATCATTGGAGACATCCTACGTTAGAAAAACTCACTAATTTTTACCCGAAATTCAATCAAATAAGCTAAAAGAAGACTGTTGACAGTACCTTGGATTCCCCCGGGTGCAGAAGTCGGAGAGTATGCGATTTAGAGTCTTGGTGGAGGTCGGTCTCGAAAATCTAAGGCCGTGGGACGCAGAACCTTTGCTTTATTCGCATCGTCTGCAGTACAGACCTAACTATGACTTAATATCACAAGATTATAAAGCAATTTCCTTTGTATATGCGTCTGCAGCTGATCTATAGGTTTTGGGACAAATCTTCGCAAGTTTATGGTTGATTCGTGCAAGAGAAATAAGACTAGAGTAAAACAAAAGGGCAAAAAAAAAAACGATAAAGACTGTCCAGCTTCTACACAAATAACCTATTTTATTCCTAGATACATTTACTTCCATGTCCTTTAATTCATCTTCTGGTCAATCTATTTTTTTTCTATTTAATTATTGTTGATTAGGTGGCCCGGGCTACCAGGGCTACTAGCCCTGGGCCACCTAGTCGGGTCCTATTAATTATTTTTCCCCTATTTTACTAAAGATAAAAATTGACGTTCATTTATTTATTATTTCTTTTAGTTAAATTAAATTTAAGGTTAAATTAATTTGAAAATTCTTATAAATTTTATAAATTTGTTATAAATTGTTGAAAATTAATATAAATATAAAATTTTAATTTTTATAGATAATTTTGTAAATTAGTATTCATACATATTAATTTTTATTCGGTAAAGATTCAATAACAATGTTGAGAACTTAAAATTAATAATTTTTTATACAATAATATTAAGGATTTATTTATTCTAAAAATAGAGAAATCATTACTCAATTTTGTATAAATATAATGTTAACATTAAAATTAATACTATAAATTTATTAAACACTATAAAAAAAGATAAGGCTGTAAAAATGTTTAGATGGAGTTTCTTTTAGGCAAAAGGGCATTTTGGACCCTAAGCTTTATATTGAGGTATAGGTTAGACTTTAATGTTTTAAAATGTTCAAAATAAACTTTAACGATTAAAAAATATTTAAAAACATCCCTAATATTTATAAAACATTCAAAACAAACCCCATAAACAATAATTGTTAAGTCTAGCATTAAGTGCCATGTAGTTCTCATACCATTTGAGGCACTGCTACCATATGTCATGTTATGTGAACATATATGAGGACCACCATAATCATGTATCATAACACATGGCTTTTTTAATTAAAAAATGAGGTGCCACATTTGACACGTGGCAGTAGGTCCACCCTTACAACCAATCATTGTATATACGCCACGTGTAGGTTGATGTGTCACATGCTACTTTCAGAAGTCTCAATTAAAATGCCACCGTTTGGCTTATGGATAACTCCATGTACGATGTCGTTTTTTTTTAATTGAAAACGACATCATGTCACAAAACATGTAACAAGCTCCATCTTCCTCTCTTATTGGTTTCCTATCACGCCTTTGGTTTTTTGCCCTAGTAATCCTATTGCCGTCGATGTTGAAAAGTGTAACCATTTGTTGTGATTAAGGTGTAGAGACGTTAGTAAAGCAAATAACCTAGTCACCATTTGAGTTTCCCGATGATGAGTCTATGTTTTAGGCGAATGCCTTTTTCCATTTGCTTAAGCTAGATAAAAAATTAACATTTCTTTGTTTCTTTTATCCCATTATAGGAGACGAATACAATTAACAGTTGTTTAGTAGGGGTATTGATTACTTTATTTGAAGAAGGTAAATAAAGCAATTTCAATACGGTCCTATGTCTATTTTTTATTCCATATACTGACACAACATAAAATGTAAGGCTCTCTCAATTGAGTTGTCATTAGGTGTCTCATTCTCTATGCTTCGTATCTCTTTTAGTGATGTTAGATGCCGAATCTAAGTGTTTAAATTATCCATTACAAACTTGCATATATTAAATATAAAATAAGAAAAATGCATATTGAATACATATAAAAATATATGCATTATATTTAATTATATACGCACAAAACTATGAATCATATTTAATTATATATGTACAAAACTATGTAATTAAAAGACTTGGAAGACTTGACAAAATTATGTAATTTCATTAACATGCATAGGTTGAAATAATTAACAAAAACTGAAGAAATCAAACAATTAAATGATTTCTTGTATTTATCATAAAATCAATTTCAATCCAAGATCAAGTAAGAAATTAGATATTTTAAGCTTAAAAAAAGTAATTAAATGATTTCTTGTACTTATATACGCAAAAAACTATGCAATTTTAACCACGTGTATAGGTTGAAAGAATTGACAAAACCAAAGAAATCAAGCAATTAAATAATTTCTTGTATTTATCATGAAATCGCTTTCAAATCAAGATCAATTATTAAATTCTTTCAAAAAAAATTGAATGCAAGATTCTTGTATCCAATATTGTTAAGTTATTTCTATAAAAACTGTTAAATTATTGTTTAACATAGCTAAAACGTGAAGGACTCATACTACATACACTCACTTATACTTCTGACATGTTTTTTCAATTAATTCCTTAAAAATCAGTAATTTGTTAATCAAATACAATCTTTCTATTAACTTAATGAAATATAGGCATACTAGGTAGTTATACTCTTATCCATATATCTGAGCAATTATCTGATGGGGCAACATAAATTAATTTATTCTTTGATGTAGTGCTACACGAACAATGTTTAAAAGCTAGAATTGTATAGATGTATACATGGGATCACGTTGAAATTGCTTTATTTATCTTCTTCAGATAAGACAATCAATACCTCCCATCAAACAACTTTATTAAAACCTAAGCAGTTCGCACAGTTGAGAGAAAAGAGACTTAAATCTTATTAACTTAACTCTCATACATTATAGAAGTTCAGCTGTACAAAATAATGATACAAAAACCAAGAGCAAAAATGATACTGCTTATTCACTGAGTTAACCTTTACAGAAGCAATACCGTATAGACTATTAACTAAGCTAACATTTATAGAACATAAACGATACCATATGGACATATTCTATATTTCCCCCTCAAGATGGAGCTTGGTGCCAGTCACATAAGCCCAACTTGGAAACCAAATAAGAAAAACTCAGAACAACAAGGGATTTGGTAAAAATGTTAGCAAGTTGTTGAGCATAAGAGATGAAGTTTGGAAGAAAAAAACCCTACTTAAACTTATCTCGCACGAGATGGCAATCGATATCAAGGTGCTTGATTCTCTCATGAAAGACTGGGTTAGCAAAAATATGCAGAGTCGCCTAGTTATTACACCATAATAAACATGAAGCTATAAATCCTTCAATAGATAAGTGGGCCATTACAATTGACAAATAGTAATGGATAAACATCTGTACTCAGCCTCTGCAGATGACCTAGAAATACTAGATTATTTCTTGGTTTTCCATTAAATTAAAGCTTTACCCAGAAAAACATAAAACCCTATCAAAGATCGTTTAGTAGTAATGCAAGAGGCCCAATCAACATCACAGAAAGCCTCAAAATGAAAATCAATAGACACAAGATAAAACAACCCCTTAGAAGGAGAGTTTTTCAAGTATCTAATTACTTAGACAATAGCTTTCAAATGTCACTTAGTAGGAGCATTTACAAATTGACTTAATTATTGGGTAGAATATATTAAATCAGGTATTGCGAATCCAAAATAAAGAAATCTACTAATTAATCTCCTATATCAATCCAGATCAGTAAGCAAAGGAGAAGAGGCATCATGAAACTTACAGTTTTTCGATAGAGGTGTAGAAACAAGCTTAGAACTAGCCATACCTGCATCCTGAATAATAGCAAGAGCATATTTTCTTTGATTGACATATAAACCAGTAGAGGAACAAGCAAGTTCCAATCCCAAAAAATATTTGGCTACACCCAAATCTTTAATAGTAAATGTATGATGCAAAAACTGCTTAACCTGCTGAATGTTAGAATCTGATGGACCAGTAAGAAGAATGTCATCCACATAGACCAACAATACAACATAAGAAGTACCAAGAGATTTGACAAACAAACATAGATTATGAATAGATTGATGGAAACTATAACTAAGTAATTAGGCAGTAAATTTAGCATTCCATTATCTAGATGTTTGTTTCAAACCATAAATGGAAGGCTTCAGTTTACAGACCTTATGAGCCTTAGCTTTTGTATATCTAGCTTAAGGGAGTATATAAAGATCCTCAATAATATAACCATGCAAAAAAGTATTGTTAATATCCAATTAGTGTAAAGGTCAAGCCTTGGCAGCTACTAGATATAAAACAAGTATAACAGTTACCATTTTGGCAATAGGAGAGAACCTTTTAGTATAGTCTACCCCCTCAATCTGATTATACCGTTTTGTAACCAATCTGGCCTTGTAACGTTCCACTAACCCATCAGCCTTCAATTTAACCTTAAACCATTTTGAGCCAATAACAGTCTTACCAACAAGTAAGACAGTAAGGTCCCATCTATCATTGGCTTCTAAGGCTTGAAGTTCAGACTCCATAGCACTGATCCAGTTGGGATCAGTTTTTGCTTATTCATAAGAACAAGATTCTTTTACAGGAGAAACATTAGCTAAAAATAACATGTACTGATATGTGATATGTGGAGATACCAATAAGGGAAATGTTGGAGGAGTATGTGTAGAACAAAGATTGGAAGAAGGAAAAACAACACTAGAAAAAGAAGATTTAACAGTAGTTGGACACAAAATCTTGCATCCAAACAGGTTTGGAAGTCTGTCTTTTAGTTCTTTGAATCATAGGTGTAGGTGGAGGAACCCTAATATCAATAATTGGAGGTATAATAATAAGGAAGTCAACGGGTGAAGACATAGGAGAGGAAGGAGAGATAGGACTGGAGCTAGAGATGGGAATGTCAATTAAGTTTGGACAATGAACAGGAATAGGCAAAGGTATAGAAGTAGAATTTTTTGAAATAGTTTGTAAAGGAAAACGTTTTTCATAAAAGACAACATCTCTAGACACAAATATTTGTTGTGTTTGTAAGTTGTATAGCTTATAAGCTTTTTGTCCAAGGGAGTAGCCAATGAAAACTGATTTAAGAGCTCTAACGTCTATTTTATCCTTATAAGGATAAACATTAGTCGTATAGCATATATAACCAAAAATTTTCATCATTGAATAATTTAGTGGTTTTTGAAACAATAGTTAATATAGAGTTTGCCCACCAATCACAGAAGAAGGTAAGCGATTTATGATAAATGTAGCAATAAGAACTGCCTCTCCCCAAAATTGTTTTGGTAAACCAAATTGAAACAAAAAAGCCTTAGCAATTTGGAGTAAATGTTTATGTTTCCTTTCAACTACTCCATTTGTTGTGGAGTATAAGAGGTTGACCTTTGGTGAACAATACTATAGGATGAAAAAAATAAGAGAACAATTGTAATTTAAAAATCCAATTTCATTGTCAATTCTAACAGTTTTAATTGTACTATTAAACTAAGTTTGAATAAGTTTTAAAAAATTTCAAATCACTTGTTCAGTTTGGGATTTATATGTCAAAAGATATGTCTAAGTAGCATGACTAAAGTCATTTACAATAGTTAAGAAAAAATGAGCACAGTCAAAGAGGACTGTTTATATGGATCCCATACATCCATATGAAGCAATTCAAAACATCTATTTGTATTGATAGCATTATGAGGAAACATAAGCCTATTTGGTTTAGACAAGTGGCAAACATCACAAGCAAAAGGAAGCTGAGAACAATTCAGATCATCTGACATCATATTCAAGTGTTTGGTTACAAGAATTAAAGGATGTCTTAGCCTAATATGCCAAGATTGAATATCATTGGCTAAATTGCAGTAGGTTAGATTATTTGACATTCTATTTAACAAACATGTATAATGGTGTATAGTTGAAGAGGCAAAAGAATTATGGTCAAGTATATATAGACCAGAGAAAACCTTTCTGATTGCAAGAACCTTATTATTCTGAAGGTTCTGCAGAATACAAAATTGTGCATAGAAAACAAATTTAATATTGGCTGAGAGTGTAAGTTTATTGACTGACAAAAGATTGTACTTAAAGGATGCAATATCCAATGAAGAAGTAAGAACAAGTTTATAATTCAATAAAATATCTCCTGTATAATCAACTAATCAAATGGTACTATTAGGAAGGTATACTAGTGTGTATTTATTGACGGATTTAAGTTGGACAAACATATTCAAATAAGTATACATGTGATTAGAAGCCCCTATATCTATCATCCAAGAACCATGTTCAATTAAATGAAGAGTGCTAAACTATGGGTTAAGGTAGCCCTGACCACGGTTAGGTTTCTAACTGGCTAACCGTCGGTTTAATAACCGGCAATTACGGTTCAAAAATTGTAATTGTGGTTAACGGTTTTAAACCGTAACTGAAACTATCACTAATAGTTTCGGTTACAGTTAGACTAATTTAAAAACCGTGAACCATCAGTTAATCTAACAGTTTATTTACAGTTATAAACCGTCAATTAATTAATTACAAAATTATATTTAAAAAAATTAAAAAAAATTTAACTTTATATTAAAAAATATATTCTGTGTGAAATTTTTTTGATAGAAAGATGTATTATTTTAAAAAATGAAATAATTGTGAATTATAGATAGAATATGTTACTTGAGAGAGAGAGAGAGAAAAGTTGTAATTGTTGTAAAAGAAATTATGTTGATAAACAGATGTATTTATAGTTATAGAAAAAAAAATTTAATTTTTTTTTAAAAAGTGAAACCGTTAGCACATGGCAACAGTCACTCACTGAAGTGCCAACACACGATTGGCACTTTGTAGTGCCAATGTTTTAAACAGTTGGCACTGTGCCAACCGTGTGTGTTCCTAGGTTTCACTTTTTAAATTGTTTTTCAATTTTTTATAACTATAAATACTTTTTTATCAACACAATTTCTTTCACAACAATTACAACCTCTTTTTCTCTCTCTTTCTCTCTCACTCTCAAGTAACTTATTCTATCTATGATTCACAATTGTTTCATTAATTTCTATTATTGTTATTATTATTATTATTACTACATCTATTATTTTTCATTTTAAAATTAAGTTCAAACCCATTATTTTATTTAATTTTTTCTTATAATTTATATATGGTTGTCATATATTTTAATTCATTTAACTTTATATTTT
>JAOXYD010206204.1:0-21061 GCA_028565735.1 Pinacopodium congolense
TAATTTAGGTCCTTAGGGATTAGATACCTTTCTAGTTCCTAAAGCCTTTGGCAAACTGGAAGGTCTAGATAGTTTATATAAAAAAAAACTTTCCATATGACTAAATGTACCACAATAATCACAAACAAATGTAACTTTATAAGAATGCATGTTTGGTCTAAAGTTGTTCCTATATGTAAAGTTTGATGCATCATATCCAAAGTTTCTTATTTGTTGAACTCTTAGCCTAAGTTTGTGTAAGAACCATTTCTTGAATCATGAGCATGTATAGGATATGCATATGAATATGCAAGTCGAATGTGCATAGATTATGGGTTATATGCATGATGTAATGATTTTTCGTTTATAAGGAAACTTTGTCTCTTGTTGGGGGCATACACATTTCTCTTAGATGTAGATTTTGAAGCACACATGAAATCATGATGAGTGTTCCTAGATTGAGTTCTAAAAGATGAGGCACCTATATCAAAAGATGACCTAGGAACATGTTCTTCATGTAAACTTTTTCCCTTTACAAAACAATCTTAGCATTAGGAGTTTCTTTTCCTTGAATAAAGCCTAAGCCATATTTGTCATTGGAAATCTTTTCACTATCTAGCATGCAATCTAAATTTTCTTTGCCTTTTATGAATTTGGACAATGATTCTTTGAGGTTATCCACTTTCTTCTTCAAAGATTCATTTACATGCATAAACTTATGTTCATTGTTATGCATAGAAACATCCACACTCTTAGAATATAGTATGGCATTTGTTTCATTCTTTAACCTATCCATTTCTAATATGCATGCATTCTTGGATTCTAACATGTCATGCAGTTCATCTTTCAACTTCTCATTTTCTACTCATTTTCTACTATAAAATCATCTATCAACTTCATGCATTCCTTAAAAACAAACAACATTAGTAGACTTTACCTTGCTCTCTTCTCTTTGAGTATGCCTTCTTCATCAATAACTTTTTGAACTTTTTTATAAGAAGTGTTATGTCATCCTCACTATCTTCTGAGAAGCTTTCTTTTTGCATTAAAGGAGGTTCTACCTTATTTTGAGGATGATAAGATTGAAATATATTAAATTTTCATATGCTTTTTAATGTCATTTCAATCTTATTTTATTGTTTGAATACTCAATTTGTGTTATATTGTGTTTGATGACAAGTTTATTGCCTTAAAACAAATTTTGGCTCAAAGCATGACGAATTTAAAGCAATTTGAGAAAAAGCCAAAGATTATTTCAATTTGAAAAAGAAGAAGAAGAAGAAGAAGAAAATCAGTTGGAAAGCAAGCTGTCAAAATGCAGGTTAAGGTGCATTTCAAGCTCGCCATTTTCCATTAATTGACACCCAAAATGATAGTTTTTGGTGGACAGGGAGGTGTTAGTTGAAAGCAAAAATCATGAGCGGAAAAGGAAAAAAGAAGAAAAGAGAGGAGAGTTGGGTTTTTATGAATTAAGGCATGCAACCCTAGGGTAAGCAATGGAGAAGAGTGGGTCTTGGCTGTTGGCAGGAATGGTTGATTGATGACATCTTGGCTTGGAGAGGCGTGGTGGCTTAGAGTGGCTTGGCAATTGATTTGTGAGGCAAGCTTCAACCAAGTTTGTAAGGGAGCTCTCCAACTATAGCTTCCACGATTCCAGGAGAAGCAGTCAGTGTTATCTCTCTTTGGCCTTTAACAATTTCAATTAACTGTTGTTTGCCTATTATTTCTGTCTTAGAAATTCGGTTGTAGTTTTCATTTTAGGTTTCCTTTTGTTTTGTTTCTTGTTCGAGTCTTTTTTTGCTTCTTGTTCGAATTTTCTTCTATTTCTATTTTTCATTTGCTTTATTCTTTTTTTGATCGAATATTTCTCTTTGGTTCTAAGTTTATTGTTTTATTCCTTGTTATATTATAACCTTTGTTTGCTTATGTTATTAATTTTCTCTTTAGAAAATTTGAATTGAATTTCTTTTCATGTTTTTATTTTAGTTTTGCTTTTTGTATTGATTATTTCTTAGGTATAATTCATTTATTTTCAGTTTTATTTAATTTATATTTACTATAATTTTTATTTAGAAAGTTAGTTTAAATTTTGATTAATTAAGTTTTAGTTAATTAAATAATAGCTTAAGTAATGTGTGTTTGTGTTAATTTAAATGTCAATTTGTTTTTTTTCTTTATTGTTTTTAATTTTTCACCCTTTGTTTTATTTTAATTAATTATGTTTAGTGTTCAATTAATTTTTGTTTTGCTTAATTTAATTACGTTTAGCTAGTTTAGTTTTGGGTTAGAAGATATTAATGGGATTTTGGCTGAATAATTGTCAAAATTGATTAGGAATTAATTAAACATTGTGATTTAGGTAAAGATTGAATTGGAATTCCATATAAATGACATGAATTAAAGATTAATTCTTAGGATTGGAAATCCTAGTTTTAATTTCTAATTCTATTGTTAAGAATGAACTTGTGATATGTAATAATTCTAGTGATTTCCATAAGTAACAATACGCTAATTGAATTTGTCAATGAACTTAATCAACTAAGCATAGAATTATAATTCTCTAAGTTACACAATCCGAGCTTGCGAGATTGTAGCTTAGGTTGGTCATTTTCTATTTGTTAATGCTATCGCGTCATTAAATCTAGAGAGCTTATTCTAGGTTACCTTGTAGTTAGGGATAGGTTTTCTATCGTACAGGACCTATCTAAAAATTGGTGGAACTGAGGGTTTGAGATCCTGTTTGAACTTATAGGCTAGCATCGTAGACTAATCGCAAATTATCTATTCCGAGGATCAATTATAAGTCTAGAATTCCTGATATATCTTCCACCTATCTTTCATATTTCTTGTTTGTTTCTTATTTGGTTTTTTCTGTTTCATTAATTATCTTTAATGTTTCGTTTTGATTTCTTTGCATATAAGGGTTTTTGTTTTCCTTTTTCTTTTAGGCAACATTAAAATAGTTTTAAGGCATCCTAGATTCCTGTAGGATCGACCCTGACTTGCCTCTAGCTACTTAGTTAGGTTGGTTAGGTAATTTTATTATTTGGTAGTCCATGTTAGTCTCACCATGTATTGTTTCTTTAGAGCATTTTTGAACTTGCTACTATGATTTGGACAAGTTGAATTTAAGTATTGGATGAAAATCGTGTGATGTTGAGTATGTTTGAATGCTTTTTGATAGTTTATAATTA
Source organism: Pinacopodium congolense (assembly GCA_028565735.1). Lineage (NCBI taxonomy): Eukaryota > Viridiplantae > Streptophyta > Magnoliopsida > Malpighiales > Erythroxylaceae > Pinacopodium > Pinacopodium congolense. Next base: position 3,174 of record JAOXYD010206204.1, read on the forward strand.
TTCTCACATGATTTTGTCATAAAAGAAAGAGGAGATTTTTGAAAGAAGAGAGGTTCACCTTGTTTTCATGATGGAAAAACACCAAATGGACTAATGTTTTACTGAGTTTAAAGCATTAAAAGATAGGTGTTAAGTTAAAGTGATAAAGAAGATGCTTAAGGAGTCTTGGAGCAAAATTGAAGATGATGAAATGGATTAATCAAGCCTCAAGGCTTTGGAAGAGTTAAGATATAATTCAAATACATTCATAACTTAGAATATGCATATAATTTGCATAATAAAAAGGAATTTTATATGAAATTTTTTTAATAATCCTCTTGATGAGTTAAAAATTATTTTAAAAGGTTTTTGGAGGTGTGAATGAGTTTAAGAAGTGTGTATAATGTTAGATTATGTTTGAATTTGAATGGAATTGCCTTGGATAAAATTTTATATGTTTTCAAGGAGTTTAACAAAGGTTTTGGGTATGTTTACTGGTGCCATATGCTCCCACAATTATTCTATGCATGCTTTAACGATAGGCACTGGGTTTCTTCAATGGTGTCGTTATAGACCCATGTTGAAGGGATTATAATGTTGGCATATCAACTCATTGATATTTGGAGAAACTATCATTAAAGGACAAAAATCACACTACAACAGCTATTTTCCAATTAGGAAAAAGAATAAATGACTTTTAATGAAAAGAGACATTGGGTAATGGTTAGTAGGCTTTGAAAATATTATAACTTGGTTTTTCTACACCTATTTTAGTAATCCAAGTGTCTTGAAAATAATTATCCAAGTGATTTAACCATAAAAGTGTCTTTCTCGAATATTCTTTTAATTATAATGTCAAATCTTACAAAGTTTTTATTGGGTACTAGATGTAGGAGAAAGTAAACCTTCTCTGAAGTAGTATAAATAGATTATGTTTCTCTTCCCTTTACTCTTTACTTTCATGCACTTAATTTCTAACTTATGTTTGATTTGATTTACTATTATTATTATTATCTAAAGAAAGTTGTGTTTGTATTATTATTGGATATACAAGTTATTTTCTGTGATATTACTTATATTGTTTATATTATTGTTGGATATACAAGTTATTTTTCTATGATATCACGTATATTAAAATTTTTTATTGAATCATTTAAATTGTTATCTATTTTCTATAACCAGTTTCCACAAAGTATTAAAGAACTTTAGGTGAACTTAGCAATTCATTGTAGAATTTTTAAGAACCTAGTCACCTCCTCTTAGGAGTCATTTAAGACTAACAAAATTGATGACTCTTTAAATAATGTTTCTTTTTCTTGACCTTCAAAACTATCTGTATCTTTTCTTTGAAGTGATATGCAAGCTACTACATGCTTACATGGGATACCTACTAAATTCTAATCAACAATGACATTTTTGTCATTATTGGTTAATAATGAAATTTTATAAAAAAAAAGTGACTTTAAACTTCAAATTCCCATTAGTTTTGGTGATATACTGTCTTAGAGAGTGGGTGTAAGCAATAAGGGGTATTCTCGAACCACTATAATTGATTATGTCATCTCTCTACTCTTACTCTCCATTGTAATTACTTGTGTATTTGTTTCATATTTATCTTACCTTTAGGGCTAAAACACATTTTTTAATAAAATATAAATAAATAAAAGTAATATAAAAAAATAAAGAAATAAAATTCCCATTAATAAAATATGAAAAGTGATTCTTGATTTTGTATATAATTTTTTTAAAAAATTTGAAATGATTTCACAAGGATGATTACTTAGAACCCATAATCAAGATTAATATTTTTGACCTAGAAAAGCTAAAACTAGAATAATAAAATGTTGAATAAAATATTTTTAAAATTAAAGAACAAAAGTTTCAATGATTTGAACACAACAAAGGATTTTTAAAGAAGAAAGTATAGCACTTTACATATCTTATTTAGTTTCCCAAGCCACTTCTTTATAGGGTTGACTATTTCATAAAACATTGTCTTTAAGAATTTTTCTATCTTGATATAATATAAATTAATGCACATATGAAATAAGATCAAAGAACATCCTTTTATTACAGATTAAAGGAAACTTATCACTTACTGTTTGGTTCTCTATTCATATGTTTGTGTTGAAAAAAAAAATACTATCTTATTTTTTCTTCTTTCGCTTCACGAAGCTATAAAAAAGCATAAAGTTGAGTAACTTCTTGATCTGGATATCGATTAACTTATCATTTGTGATCTAAATCATATTTCCTTTATCTCCCGCTCATTCATTATTAGATTAACCAATCGTGATTATAAAACCCTCGAATACTTCAAGATCTTATTCTTATATGTATGTTAGGAATATATAGGTTTTTGATAGATGAGTCAATTTTTTAGTAGACTTGGTCTATTATATCTTAAGTCATACATTGCATCTTTATTGTATTTTTAGTCTCACTTATCACCTAAATCGTAATCACATTCAATCCTTTTAGTAATAAGTGATAGCCATCTTTAAATACGTCTCAATTTGCCTTCCCAATCATACATATGTTTTTCCATACATAATGCATAATTTGAGTTCATTACTATAAAATTTATCTTTTTAAAACTTGAATATGAAAACATAAGAAAGATATGGAGACCATTTAATCACCCTAGGCTAACTTCCTTCTTTTATAATTAATCTACCATTTATGGTTTAAGCTTTTTATTCTTAATTATTACCTAGATAATAAGATTTAACATTCATCATTTCCATTTGTTATAAATATTGTCCCACGATTATGGTAATTTGGAAAGAGAAAGGGGGGGTCAGAAAAGTGATAACTAACAATTCTTCCCTAGTAGGATTTGAATCTACGACCAGTCAGTTAATAGTCGACCACTCTACCAATGAGCTATTGAGGAAGAATCCCTTAAGGAAGGTAATTGCCTACGTGACAGGTACAATCTCTTTTTTTTTTCTAACATATTATTTGATTCATATTTAAATATTCCACACAAGAAAATATGCCTTAAAATTGAGGAGTTCACCATAAGTAAGCCTTTTCACATTATGTAATGTTTATATAAAAAAACAACATTAGTATGCATTATGTTCACTGAAGTGGAAAAAAGAACCGTCATTATCATCAATTTAATAATTGAACATTTACTTGGAAATATATATCATTAATACATTAATGTCTACATAATCTTAGTAACTTCGAATGCATAATATATGCATCTCTTGGAATTGACTTTTTTATTAGGTCTACCACCATATCACCTATATATTTTAACTTTATATTCAGTTCAACTTGTGTGACTATATCTATCACCTAATTATACTTAGAATCTATATATTTAATTTTGTAATGTAATATAGGTTTTTTTTTGCATAAGTAATTACTTCTTGAATATTACAATTGACTAATTTTAGGTGATTCTCACTTTTAGTAACTCATAATTGAATAAAGAAATTTATAAGTCAAACAACTTCATATATTTCTACTAAAAATGTTATGAATCAAACTTCTATTATGGATAAGGCAACATATGACTATTCTGTACTACTTCATAATATTACATCGTTGTTGAGTAAGAAAAGAAATTCAGAGGTAAGCTTTCTCTTATGTAAATCTTCACCTTAATCTTCATTTGTAAAACATTATATATGTAGGTTATTATTTTAATAGCATAATGAATAATTAATGTGCCTTTTAAGTATTTAATTTTATTGTTATTACTTTCTAATATGTTTGACTTGAATCCAATTGATCTATTCACCATCTCAATGGCATAACAAATATCTAGTCTTATAAATATCATTATATAGAAAAGACATCCAATTGCAATGTTGTTAGGAACTTTCTTCATTTGGTCATTTTCTTGTTGCATTATTAAAAAAATTTCAAGAAGACCTTCTCTTTTAAAAATAGGATTATTAATGGGCTCATAAACTTGCCCATGGATTCTCTAAAGGATTTTATGAATAAATTTGTTTTTGAAAATAAAGGTAATCTTTTGAAAAATTTTCTCTAAAAATGAACGCAACTTTATTCATTGGCTTAACTTAATTTTAGATGATCGCTATTTTGTAATCTATTTACTAAAATCAAGCTCGTTAGTCATAATCAAAATTTCAGAGTTATACTTGGATCATTAAATATATACACAGTGAACTTTATTAATTACGTGAACTTTCCTAAAAAAATAGTTACACTATGAAAATTAATGTTCCACTACCTTAAAGATTACTTAAGGCCATGGATTGATTATATATATATGTTTCTTTTTCTAAAATTTCACTAAGAAAAATACTCTTTATATCTTTTTAATGTAATTCAATCTCCATGTTGGATATTATGGTCATTTTAAAATTTTATTTTCTACTATATATTTCACTCTATCTAAAAATTTACTTTGCATAAATCAGGAAAAAAATATTTTAAATAAAATTTTATGATTATGTTTGTCTAACTATTTTTCTAGACTTTTTTAATTAGTTTGAATGAAATTCTATTACTTCAAATTATAAGATCTAATTTTCTAGTATTTTTGAGTAAACTTAGCAAGATTATGCTAATCCTGTTCAATTTACTTTTATTTGTGTTTATTTTAAAGAATTTATTTTTAATTTATTTTTCATAATTAAAATTTTATTAGATTGATATTGATTTTATTTGATTTTGAAATAATCTAGTCAATGTCTCATAAAAATAATTTTTATGTAAAAATTGAGTAAATAATTACTAGGTTAGTTTTGTATGAACGAGAATTAGGGTATCAAAATAGAAATGAAGAAAAAGGAGAGATTGTAATAATGAATTGGGGAATGCATAGTGTGTAAACAAAAAAAAAACAAAAAAACAAAAGAAGGATCCAATAAATATGAAAACAATGACCATAAGGATAGGAGGGAGGGAGGGAGGGAGGGAAGGAAAAATAATTGGAGACAAAGTTAGATAGACAATGAAAAGGAGGTGACTATGGCCAACATTGCCTTGTGGACATTTAAAACAAGGAAAAAACTATACGGCCAGCAGATCATGGGCATTCATAGCTTGTCAGCCTTATAATAATAATATATTATTATTATTATGATATAAATTTTTAAAATAATATTATATTATTAATATAATGAAATTGGTCATAGCTTGTAATGAGAGGCCAATTATATAGTTAGTCGCTTAAAATAAGTCTTTAAAATGATAGAGTATAAAAATAAATTCACATTAAAATGGTACAATTTTAATTATTAAAACGTCAAAACTTGTAAAAAAAATCCTCTCTCTCTCTCTCTCTGTGTGTGTGTGTGTGTGTGTGTCATCCTTCACTATGTTCTCAATTTTTCATTCACTATTCTCCAAATAACTTATTGAAAATTGGCTCATTAAGAGTAAAGTTTGGGTAGCTCGATGATCAGACAGTTAAGGACCACGATGGAAGAATCTAAAAGGAGCAATAGTACATTATTACTTAACCATTTAAAGATTTGGAAGAGATTTGCTGTAATGGTAAGTCATAATATCCTTCCCCTACTTTAAGGTTAATGACATTGGTGGATTGTTTTTTTTTTTCATTTGTGAGCTTTTTCAACTTTTAGTGTGTTGATGCTTTTACCTTTTATTAATCGTTGATGTTAGCATCTGCATGCTTTGCTTAATTTTTTTGAAGTGGAAAATTGAGAAAGCATTTCATTTTTAATGAAAGAGAGAAATATTTTATTTGTTTGAAAAAGTTTTGATATTTTCTCATCAATTTTTTAGACTTCAAGAAGTAAGCTATAAGATATTATCAAGTCATTGTCTCTTTAATCACACAGAGAGAGAAGAATGTAAGGGTAGTGAAAGAAAAGGTAAGCACCAATTTGAAAGTTTGAACTTAAAAAAAATATTAAAATAATGTATGTGAAAAAAATCAAAAGTTGAGATTATATTATTTTAAATGAAAATTTTAAATTGTAGATGGTAGATGGTGATGTTGCTGGCCTAGTAGTTATCATAATGTTTAAGAAAAGAACGACATTGGAAAATTATAATGATTTGAATTTAAGTATAATTTTTTTACACATAGTACTATTATATTGTTTCATTACCATATTGATTTGAAATTTGCGGAGTTATCAAATGTATTGTTACCAAGAGAAAGTACATGAGCTGATGCAATGAAGTCGACAATAAGGACTTAAGTTGGGGACATTTCATTTTTAACCATCTTTACAAGCATGCCCTCATATTTTATGAAGTTGTGAACTTTGAAGTTATGGTCCCCTACATGGGTTGTTGTGTAGTTATATTGATGGTGAGCTAATATTTATTATTACTGTCAGTGGTTATTATTATTGTCAATTAATATCAATTTAATTGTATCATATGTGTAATTCATAGTAGGTGATTTGAAATTGTATTTTCATACAAATACTTTATCTAGATAGGCTGCACTTGAATCCCTTAAATGTGGTAATGCAAAAAAGATAACGACTTGGGATGACAATAGCATTAATGAGGCATTGCATGTTGATAAAATGTTCCACCTATAAGTGGTAGAAGTTAAAGGTAATGTTTTCTTATTGCAAAGTGATGGTAATTTTTTGAAATATTATTTTGAAATAATTTTTAAACTAAATTACTTTAGCACTCAAAGGCATGGAAGGTAGATTACAAAGAGGATCACCCTATTGAAGCATCATAACAGTTGGGGGATGATGAGAAAAGTGAGGAAGGTATTTTTATATGTGAAAGATGTAAATTTTATCTCTTAGAAATTTACACATTAATTTTCAAAATCCCAAGAGTTTCAGTGTATCAATGAATTGATCTTAAAGAGCTATACTTATGGGAACCATCATTTATGAGGCATGAATGGAAACCAATGATGGAACCCAAAAAAGAAGAAGATGTCTAAAGACATCACGAGATACTAATGAAGGTCCTAAAAAAGATGTTTAAGGCATGACAAGATGCCAATAACAAAATATAAAGAAATAAGAACATGTATTAAAGACTGATGACACATCGATGATGGACAAAATAAAAAGGAGGCTATCTGGAGCACAAAGGAGACCCTTATAAGGGATAAGAGAAAAAAGAAGCTCTTCAAGATTTTGGTATATGTTGAAGAGGCCTTTTGTTCATTAGGAGATGTGTAGAAATGATTTTTGATAATTTTATTTTTAATGCATGCATGGTAAAAGAGATGGTTGTAAAGGAAGTCATCTATAATGGACATAGACGACATTTAAGGGGGGGGGGGGGGAAGAGGTTAAGGTTAAAGATAATTTCATTAAAGGTGTAAGAAAATTGTTGTGATTATGTTATAGGATTTCAATTGTCTATTATTGAGCTTTAAGGAAAGAGAAAGTGCACTTTAAGTTGTTTGAAGGCCAATATATAGGATGCCATATAGTGAGGATAGGGGGTTAGGAGGGGGGAGCCTATTTATTAGAGTGGAGATATAAGTTTAATATTCATTTATATGCAATATTAGCTTAAAAAAAGTTAAATCAAAGACAAGATGATGGTAATTTATTTGTAGGGTAATGTTAGTGGTTTTGTTATAGGAAATTTGATTCCAATTGTAAATTATATTTGAAAATTGATTGCTTTTTATTGAAATCATCTTATAGGTTCATTGATGCTGATGCCATTCAAAATGATCATTTTAAACTTATATGGCCAAGTCCTAACATGCCTTAAGCATAAAGCTCACATTAGTAAAATGATGAGATGATTATCTTATATATTTAGAATAAATAATTTGGATTGTTTTCGATGTTCTTATAATATATTCTTACATAAATTAATACCTAATAGTTTGTTAGTGGGTTCATATTAATTTTATTACTCGAGGGTGCAGTTTTTAGAGTTTCTCTCAAAATGTTACTCTCGAAACTTCATGTTGGACTCGATGTTTTTGGTGAGTAATATAAAATTTAAATGTTTTTGGATGTCATAAGAATGAAAATGAATGTTGTATTAGGTATAATTGGATGGTATTATGTAATCTGAGGTAAACAAAGTCTTAAAGGCTAACATTGAAAAATCTTTATCAATAATGGATTTATTGCATATTATTGTTAAGTATTCAAAAAAATATTGAAAAAGATTTGAACTTAGGACTAATGTGCATATGGGTACACAATTATGTAAAATTTATTTCATGTTTAATTTTTAAACGACTCATTAATCATTTAGAATCAACATCAATTTTTAATAATTATCTATAGTTTTTTTATCCCCATAATTTTGAGTGAGCATTAGTGGTGTTGCTGCTTTTAATTAAAGGAAAAGGATATGGTCATTTTTTACTCAAACCCTGGAGAAGATGATGAGAAGGAGAATTTAGGAGAGAAATACCAAGATCCGACATTGTATAGTGATAGACAATATTTTTTTTCATATTGTTTAAGCCCTAATAAATGACATTATGTTATGGCTACAGGAATTAGTTCTTTGGAGCGTGATGGCATTACTCACTATTTAGTTGGATGTTTTAGTACCATGGTTAACATTTGCAATCTTTCATCTAGTTGCAATGACAATATCATGAGTACATGATTTCCAGTGGGAGCATCCCATAGAGATTTAAAAGTACCATTACGAATTCAATTCCTTATGATATTAATGTCTTCTTCCTGTATCAAGCAACCAAATTTGGATGCAAAGTTGAAATGAATTTTTCCTTATAATATATTTTACAAATTATTTCTATAATTAAAAAATGCAAACATTAAATTTATATGATTACTTATCCATGTTTAATGTACATCTTAATAATAATTTTTAATAAATTATATATATATCATATTATTAGATTTTTTTTGAATTATGATTGTTAAATACCACAAAATATCTTAAAAGTAAAATTACATGCAAACCTTCAAAACTTAATTAAAATTTTTTAAAATAGTTGATTCCCGCATGTAAGGTTTGTGAACCTTATTGAAGTCTGTAGATTTGACTATAATAAATTATAGAGAGCAACCTTCCTTAACACGTAACTATGGTTTAATGTAAGAAATATAATTGATACGTTTCCTTTGAGAATTGGGAAGACTAGTGTTGACATTTTAGATTCTACAGTTATTTCGACATGTTAAAAATGAACAATTTAAAAGACCTTAAGGAATCACATATCAATTGTTGGTAAGATTTGTATATTATGGTAGTATGGTCTCTATAAAATGATGACATGTTTTGTATAAGGTGGTGCTATGGTTTGTATAAGGTGGTGCTATGGTTTGTATATAGATGGGTTGTGTAATGAAGTAAATGGTGGTATGCTGAAAACAAAGTGGTGATATATTATAGACATAATAATGGTGTAATGTGGTCTCCTTATACTTTAATTTCACACAATCTAACCTAAGACAAACTAAAGGCAAGTATATTGTCAATAGGTAATATAATGGATCTAATATAGTCTATGTATTATTGCTGTAATGATTTAACTGTAATTATTAAATCACTCAGATTAAAATTATATAAAAAAATCTAATTGATTGATTAATTTAACTAAAAACTACTAAATTAAACTAACTCACATTTAACTTATGAAAAGTAATCAAAATAACTTATAAGAATTACCAAATCCAAATGTATAGCTAAGGTTTTTCAGTATTCAGTAAATTAATTGAGTAAAAAGTGATTGAATTAACTAATCTAGTTTATCTTCAATAAATTAAGATATAGCTATGGTTAAGACAATTCTTTATCTTTATTGATCTTGTTTCACATTTTGATCATAAAATAAGGTTAGGTGATTGGCTTAAAGATTAGGAAGTTTAATCCTAAAATTGTCTACTTTATAATTAAGACCTTCACAATTAATCATGAACTTGGTCATTCATTGATTTAAATTATATTGTTTATTGACTTTTCCAGTACCTATGGTAGATTTCTTGGATCTTTAGTTATCTATAAATTTACAAATAAGTGGCTAACCTTTTTAAAGATGACTAAGCGCTAAAATAAACAAATTATCATTTAATTAAGGTAAAATTATTAAATTAAGACATCTACTAACGTCGTGATAGGCCCTAAATTTATTGCAGTTTTATGATAATTTGATTATAATTTAGGGTAGATTTGCTCCAATTTGATGTTAAAAAATTTGATTATCTTTTGGATTGGAGTACATAGTAGTTGGAGGCTTAAAAGTGAAGAGAATCATGAAATTACAGTTGAAAAACTAGATTTTAAAAGTAAAATGGTGGTAGTTATCACCTACCATTTTACTATCAAGACCCGACTTTTTGCTTCATCTGGAGTCATAAACGTGGGGGGTTAAATGGTGCCATTTTACTCTCTGCCAAGCATCGTTATACTACCTTTCAAGATTTTTCTAACCGGATTCTCAAGTTCCATTGGTTGTAACTTTCCAGCTTTCTCATGCTTACTCCATACATATAAATTGAGCTCTAGAGATCAGTTTGAAAGAGAAGAACACGTTTGTAGGGTAGCAAACTACATCTATAGCAGTGTTTCTTCTTCTTCTCTTGAGGATAGTTTTTCAGTTCTTTTTCCTTTTTAGATTTGTTTATGATAATATTAGGTTGTTATTACGAATTCAAATTGTCTGTACAAGTGATTGGAAGTTGTCTAACATGTTGGATGTTCATTTGGTTTAATTTAAACCCTTTTAGTATCTTTTTTCTTAGTCCTTTGTTCATATATTACAAGAACATGTTGAATATCCCAAAATTTGATTATTTCTTATTCTTTATGATGTTTTAATCTAATTTGGAGCTAAATACAGGTTCTTAGATAGATTAATTAAGTTCTAAACACATTATTGGATGCTAATCTTATTTAGTTGAGTTCTTAATGATTATTTTAAGTTGGCCAGTTAAAATGATATTGATGAACCAAGGAGGTTCTAATCATATGTGTTTGATGATGACAAAACATTATTGAAAACTAATGTTTGAGTTTTTGATGAGTTAATAAGACACGTTGCTGCAAGTGTGCAAAAGCAAGTCTTGAGCCAAGGTAGAAGAGCCTTATGAAGATAATGTAGGAAGGAACAAACTTTAAAGAGTTAAAGTGAAGATTAAAAGAAGAAGATCAAGTTTGGTTAGGTTTAGGTGTGTTTTGGTATGTAGTTTTAAACTTGACCTTAATCAATACTTGAAAGGGCTCTCATATTTGCATGACATATTTGGATATAGGATTTGAATCATGGTTTTAGTTATTAATTGAATTTGATTATGGCATTGGTTTGATAGGAATTGAATTAGAAGGGCATATAGACATCAAGTTACATAATCCAAAGGTAATGCGACGAATTATATTAAAGTGTGCCTCTTGATGAGTTTAAGTGTATTGAATTGTTGATTAAAGTCATTCATATGTGTTTGAATTTGTTTGAACATACTTGTGACATGAATTTTGGTTTATGTAATGTTTGAAAAGTTTTTAAAGTTGTTTAAGATTGAAAAGCCTTAACATTGATCATTCATTGCATGTAGTCACTCCTAAGTTGCATAAAGTTTAATTTCATAGAAAATTTGAATTTTTAAGTTATTGAATCATGTTGATTTGTTATATAGTCTAACATTGTGTCCTAAGGCTTGTTTGAAGTTCTATTTTGTTCTAGGATAATATATGAAATTTTTTGGATTTGTTTAAAGTTGGTATAGGTCCTCCACCAATGGCTATTTACTTCCTTATTTAGAATAACTTGTTTCCTTATTTAGAATTAAATTAAGAAAAACCCTAAAGTAGCTAAGAAAAATAGAGGGCAGCTACAAAACACTTTCCAACATTTTACTAGACCTCTCAATACTCTCAACAAATGTTTTAAAAGATCTCAAATCAAAATTGAAAGATCATCTTCCTTATCTCTTCAAACTGCCATCACATTGTACTGTTTTGGTTTTCTCTCATACCTATCATCTCTAATCTATTTTTTTAATTGAGAGAATGTTTTTTTAATGTTATATTAAGTGTTTATGAATTGAATTAATCATAGTTTAGATAATTAAGTTGATTATTTTGATAGATTAGACCTTTATCTTTCAACTTCATTAAGCCAGATTTTGTTTGTTCTAATCTGTCTTGGATATTGATTCTCAATACTTTAATCTATTTCAAAAATACCAAAATTTTGTTTTCTTTTGTTTAATTAAGGTTCCTAGACGTTGTTTTTCCTTGCAAGATTATTTCTTGGGTTTCAAGTTTGTTCTATTCAGAGATACCAAATCTGTCCAAATTTTTTTGTCATAAGTTTCAACGTGTTTTTTGACGTTTCAATAAGTTTCTAAAATCGTGAAATAATTATTTTCTGATTTATTAAGTGTCCTAGAGTATGCTTAATGATTTTTTTAATTTGTCAAAAAATATTTCAAAGGTTTTAAAAATCACTGTTATTATTTTTCTATTCATGTGCTAACTTCATGTTTCGATTATCAAAGTCAATTTCTTGACTGAAAACTTATTGTGATTAGCTTGTTACAATCTCAGGATTATCAAGGTATTTTAATTTTAATTTTTGAGCACTTATAGATTCTGTTTAAGGTCCAAATTTGTAGACTACCTTAAACCGTTCATATTATGTGAACTAGACTTGATTCATATATTTGAGCTTTTAAATCAAATTTGTTTTTTTCCAAATTATTTTTTTCTATTTTTATGTCCTTAAGAGAATCATTAGCTATAGAACTGATTTTTAGAGGCTTGTTTAAGTGTTTGGAAGCATTTTTATCTTATTTATCAAATCTGTCCAGTTTTGGTTTATGTGAGTTTTTAGAATTGAGTTTATTGCATGACCTTTAGAGAAACACCATAGAAAGTGTGTATTTGTGACTTAAATTGTGGAATTAATTTATGTTTATTGTTTTTGTATTACTGACTGCTCTTTTCCATTTAAAATATAGTTGTTAGGTTGCTCTTGACCTATAGAAAATAAGATTTGAATTGTATTAATCATTGAATGTGAATTAGACAATATTAGGCCTTGTATGTGCGTTGACATTACATAAGGCACTGAAATAGTATTAGTTTCATTTGAGCCTCTTTATTGAATTGAGTCTGATTAAGTTGTTGATAAGCTATATAAGCTTGAGTAGAAGCTTTGGAAGCCTAAGTTTGGAATTTTTTTTTCATTTGAAACAAAATAGTGTATTTAGATTGTGTTTGTAAAGGGTACTCTTCACTCCTTAGAAAGTAAGATTGGATGGGTTCCTCTTGACCCTAAGAATCAAGATTGGTTAGGTTCCTCTTGACCATAAGAATTAAGATTGGTTAGGTACCTTTTGACCCTAAGAATCAAGATTGGTTGGGTTCCTCTTGACCCGAACAATCAAGATTTGTTGGGTTCCTCTTGACCTTATGAATCAAGATTGTATTAGGTTTCTCTTATTCTTGGTTAGCAAGATTATTATAAGGGTTACTCTTTACCCTAGAAGAAAGATTGTAATTGTTTTTGATTTGTTAGTAAAGAATGATATCTAACAAATAGTTAGAGAAGAGACTTAGCCTATCTTTGGGGTAGGTGAACTTCTTCAACAAACCTTATGTCTCTCTCTTCTATTCTCTCTTTACTTATTACTTATTGTTTGTTATCAGTTTGGCCATTCACCTTTGCATATCTCATTAAATTGAATTATCTTTGGTGGTGAGTTTATTTGGTTAAGAAAATTTTTATTACTCAATTCACCCCTTCTTAAGTGCCTTTAAGGCTTACAAAGATTAAAGTTGATTGAGGATCCTATAGTTATCTACTTTAATCATTAGAAAAATCAATAAACAACATGATTTTAATCAATACATAACCATTGGTTGGTTAATTATGAGGGTACTAGTCTTAAAAATGAAATTTGAGATTAAAACTTCTTGAACTTTAAGCCTAATACCTATTAATTGATGAAATAACCAAAGATAAATTTAGGATAGTTAGAGATAAGGCATTGTCTTAACTATAGTAATGTCTTGATTTAATGAAGACCCTAGATTATGCATTCCAATCATTAGCTAATTTTGATAATTTGGTAATCCTTAAGCAATTTGAATTTTATTAGAAAGATTGGAAAGTTTTAGGTTAATTTAGTAACTTAACCTTTAATTTTTATCAATCTTGAGTTTCTATAGATAATTGTAATTCAATTGCCCTAGTAGTCGCACTTTCCTTGTGAGTTTGAAACCTAAAATCCTAAAAATACTCCATTTTATTACTTGTTGAATGATGCACTATCTTATTGTTGGCTTTGAATTGAATTGATAAATTTATTTGAGCTTAATTGAGTATTAAACTAACCAAAAAACATCACCTAGCCCTAGCTAATAGATAATTTAAGTTCACATATTCATCAAAGAATATAAATTATTAAATCATAAGAACATATCTATTGATTAAAATGAAAATAAGAGTCAAAATACAAGTAATAATGAGTTTAAAATGTACTAGATCAATCTGCAATTAAAATTTAACCCATAATCACATTTTTGATCTCCTTGAATCCTTAAAAGTGTTTTGAATATGATAATGCCCTAATCATACATCTTTTAGTTATACTTTCATGATGATAATATTATGATTGAGGGGTAATTCCATGTAATTTGTATGCATAATTAGTTAATACTTGAATATGATGTTGCTTATATATATATTTTGATGAATGTTTTTATTTGTATAGGACTTGGTGATCAATTGGATGCACTTCTGTAGTTAGGAGAGTTGGGGAATTAATTTAAGGATTAAGAACATATTGTTATGGAGTTTAAAACTTAATATCAAGGCCATAGGACGAACGATAGAGACTGTATAAAAAAAAGACCAAACTAAGCATGACTTAGAGAGGCTCACAGCCAGTTATTGTATAGAGGAGTGCATAGCCTGGCTCATAGCTATGAGCCATGTCGTGACCTGGCTAGGTCCCTTGCTTATCTATACAATTTTAGGTCCTTTTCAAAGGAGTCTTTGGCCTCCTAGATGCCCCTAACCACCACCAAAAACCTATAGTAGAATTGCAGGTCATCTTAATAAGATTTGGATCCTAATTAAAGGAGAGAATCAAATCAAAACATTAAGAAAGTGAATACTAAGAGTGGTTTTCCAAAAAGAATTGTAGAGAACTCAAAAGGATTTAAGCACCATGACCATGAGCTTCTTAATCTCTATCTTTCTACTATTGTTGTTTTTTATTTCATTATGTTAGAAAAAATTTTATAGGATCTAAATGAATATGAACCCTAAGATGTAGTATTTTACATTGTTCCTTTGATGTAATGTTGAATTTCTAGATTTCATCTTGGATTTACCTATGGAATTAATTCAATTGGTTTTTAATTGTTACAAGAACAAGAGTTTTAATTCCAATTATGTTATTTCATATATATAGATTAAGAGACTAGATATATGAATATATTAATCCATAGGTAATGAACCTTGCATCAAGACCTAGAAATAGGCTTACATGAGCATTTTAGATTAGGTGTGAACTTAATTTAAACAATAGGATTTATAAAACCTGTTAATGCATTCAATTGGTATTTTGAGATAAGGAGAACTTTTTATTAATTTATCAAGGGTATATGAATTACATAACTTAAGAGATAATGTATTTTAGTCTAAGGAACCTACAGTCCTAATGAATTTAGATGATCCGTTGAATCAAGGATGAGTAATGGACATGAACATATCTTCGGGGGATTAACCATCTAGGTCCTAACTTCTTAGTTGCTTATTTAATCTTGAGGATTTGGTTTTGAATTTTCCTTTAGATACATAAATTTAGTGTAATTTAAATAATTAATAAAATATATTTTCCATTTGAATAGCTTAAATAGTGAACAGATGAATAGTTCTAGTAGTTTAAAATAGTCCTCATGGGATTGGCAATTCAGACTAAGAGGATCTATACTATGGTATGATAGGTGCACTTTTGTATTTATGGTCTTATTATTGTTTATTTGAGATTTATATTTTTTCATTTTAAACTTAGGTAGTGTAGACCATGCATTGAGTATTTTGCGTCGTTGCTAGGAATTGGGCGTAGATATTAGGAAATTCTTATCTTTGCTATACGAAAAATTTTGTTGAGGATAAGGACATCTCTATTTTAAGCCATATAATAGGGTGAAAGTTATAAATGGTGATAAAAAAAAATTGATAGTTGGTATGGTAAGCTATATAGTAGTGGCATGTTAGCATAGAGAAAAACCACAAGTTTGGGATGATGGATTCAAAAAACAGATTTGAATTTTCAAGCATTAAGGTCCAGTTAAAAAAGTCTTAAAGAAGCACTTGTTTGGAGGAAATCCAACCTCTATCCTATCCCTTTTGATCGCTTTTATTTTTATTCTTAGAACTCATTACATGTAGGGTTACATTTTACCATGATTCATTTGATTAATTTTGCATGTAAATTTATGTTTAAGTGTCTTTAATTTCCTTGCACTCTTGGTTGCCAAGTTACTTCATTTGTGAATGATTTTTGTTGAGAATGAAGTATTTCTTTATGCTAAACACTCTTTAGGTAATTTGTGCACCAAATATTGGTGTTAATTATGATGTTGAGTGTTTAAGGAATTGAAGTTAGATGTACACTGTACTTAAATTGATTACAAACAAGATGTGCTAATTTTATTTGGGATTGTTAATGCCATATGTGTTTAGCAATGGTTTAAATGTTAATTATAATTCATAAGCACATCATTATCATTCTCATTATGTTAAATTGATGAATTTAGCATCCTACTCTTATATAATATGTTAGAGGGTGAATACATTTGAATGCTTCACAATCCATGGACTTAGACATTATATAAAACATATTACATGACTTAGTGTTTTGAGTGCAACTACTAATTTTATGATCGTTGTAGTGTGTATGCATGATTATCTGGCTTATGGATTATGAGTGTTGGGCATAGCTATGGTTATCTACACTGGTCTTAAGTGTTAATTACAGTTGGCTTGATGGTAAGAATGGAAAGCAAGGTAAAGAGAGTTCCCACAATTCCATTAACCCCACCACTTTTCACAATTAATGCTTAACCGTTATGGACATGGACTTCACTTTACAACTAAGTTTGATAGTCTATTATTTTGTTCTTTTGATTAGATTTAGTTTTTATTTCCATTTCGTTATACATACTTAAGCATTTGCATCATATAAGATTTTTAATTATGTTCTTTGTATTTTATTTTATGTTATATATCCATCTTGATCTAACTATTTGAACAAAGCTTGTAGTTAATAATGCTATTCAAGAATGGGAAAAAGCTTGGATATATTCCCTCCAAAGCATTCAAAATCAAATGGAATCAAATATTTAACTATACCTACTTTGAAGCTTAATTTTTTATGGGAGTTATGCTCTTCTTTCCTTATACACTTATTATGTTTTTATTTATTCTTCATCCTTAAATTGAGGACAATTTGACTTAAGTGTGTGTATTGACCAGGGGGAGGATATTTGTCTATCGTTTCTTTCCTCTTACACTTATTGAACTAATTTTGTTTTTAACCCTTAAATTGAGACAATTTAATTTAAAGGAGGGGCATGAGAGTCTGTTCTATTATATACCATACCAACTCAATTTATTGTGAGTCCAAGGGTAATGGTTTTGATATTTAATTTTATAATCATATTAATTATTAGTTTATTGTTAATTGTGGTATTCTAATACAATTAATGCACTTTGATTTACTGAACATTAATCAACTCTAGTGTGATTTTTAACTCAAAATTTTTCTTTTCCTTTTTATTTTTAATTACTTCATATGCTTAGTGACTTATGTATGATATTATCTATGGACATTACATATGGCTTAAATATGAAATATGTGTGTGTATAGGGGGTGTGTGTATGGTAATGGTTGTATTTATGTGTGTATGTGTGCTCTTTAAATAAGGGTAGTGGTGTAGTTCTTTTATGCGTCAATCAATATCTTGCTTGCATAACAAATTGATTGAATATGTTTATCCCTACA
>JAOXYD010206215.1:0-21060 GCA_028565735.1 Pinacopodium congolense
AATTAATAAATTGGAGTTAATTATCTCATTGAAATAGTTATTTAAATTATTTTTAATTATAAAAATTTTATCATAATAATTTTTATTTTTTCAAAAAAATCCTTTTTTTTTATTTTTTTCAAAAATCTCTTGTATTTTTTATTTTTATCAAATACCCTTTATATTTTAATTTTTTCAAACACTCTACTGTATAATAACTACTATGTCACCAGCCATGTTAAATGTCACGTTAGCACATCTGCTGAGTCACCATTGTCACGCCAGTATAATTAACTCATCACGTCAGTGCGCACGTTAGCACTGAATAATTTGAGGAGGTATTAAATAATTTTGTTAAAATATAAAAAAGGTCTACAATATTTTTAAAAATACATGAAAGTATTTGATAAATTATAAAAATATAAGAAAAAAAAGATATTTACTTATTCATATTTATGAGAAACTTTTGAACTTCCATTTTGCATGTGTGAGAGATACTTTTCGATTTGAAGAGAAGATTGTCAATCACATATGAGTTGATAGATTTTCTATTTAGTTTATTATTTGATGACTATTAATGACTCGATGTGAGATTAAAAGCTTCATATTTTATTAGACTTCAAATCTGGAATGAATTTACTAAGTCATTCAACTTAAATGCCCCGCAACTACTAACCATTAACCATATATTTCTATAATATTTCGAAAATTCAACCCAATAAATTATAAATTAGTAAGGTCTTGGATTTTTTTAAATAAAAAAATAAAAAAAGTATACGAATAAAAAATATTAATACAGTGCAAAAATAAAAATATAAAAATATAAAAAATAATTAAAAATAGGTAAATTTCAACAAAAAATTAAAATTAAAATTAAATTAAATGGGCTTAAGTATGCAATAATTTAGTCTTAATAAAAAAAATTGCATGTTGTGAAAAATAAAATACGGTGAAAGTTCTCAACCAAATCTTGTAAATCACAAATAAATTTTGAACAAGAAAATTTCTTAATTAAATTCCGAATTTCTTATTCTTAAAAGACAAAGACTTGAAAATCTTCAAATTTTATAATAAAACTAACAAAAGATACTTAAAATATAGTTGAATATTAAGTCTTTTTTCTTTTTTCTTTATTTGTCCTTTTTTCCTTTAATTCTCCTTTCTTTTCTGTTTAACTCCTTCAGACAACATTTTTCTTATATACACATCCATATTTAAAATTTCTTTATGTTTTCTATTTTCTTTTTCTTCCATTTATTTGTTGATAGCACTTTAAGTCCCTCCGTGAATATCCTTCCTTCTTTTTCCCTTTTTGCTACTTTCTATAATGCCCTCAGTGAAAGATAACTCATTAAATGTGTAAAATAAAATCTGTTACGCATTCCACTCATCGTCCTTTTAATTGATTATAAAAAAAGAGAATTTGTTTAGATAGTTTGTTTAACTTGCAACAAACTATCTCATAAATTTTAGTAATCATAGTTTATTTTAATAGTTTAACTTGCAGCTAATTACTATCTTGTCACTAATATATTTAGCATCTTCATCCATCACAAAACAATTAGATAAAGTATTAAAATCTTAAGATTAGATTTCTTCAATCCCTTATGACATACCCAACTTCCTGCATGCTTAATTAAATCATGTATTGAGCCATTAAATAAATATAATTATTTGTCATAAGTACTCAAATAGTGCAACAAACAATACTTTACTTACTATACATATACGTAGGGTATTAATACCTAACCAGTTATTGTATACATTCAAATCTTATAAAAAATTAATTTTCCTTTATCAAAATCTATATATTTATTAAGACATCAACGTTTTTAAAACTAAATCATATAACTTTGATTTAATTGCTAACACTTTGAAATAGTTTTATACTTTATAGATATAGTTTTATACTTCTTAAAAATGACAAAATACTTAGAATTGCTCTTTTTATTGATTTATCCATTTCAAATAGCTTGCTCTTTTTATAAGATTTCAAACAAAATCTCCTTAACTTGTATCTAATTTTTTTACAATTAAACAAAAACAAAGAACTTTGATAGAAAGGATAATATGTAGAAGAAATAGTAAAAAGAAAAAAAAAAGAAACTTATATAACTATAGTTAAGTTATGAAAACTAGAGTATAAGAACTGTTTCCATCCAAAAGTATATCCTCTTTATAATCATACAAATTTAATATTACAAAATTAGGAATGTTGTATATGCTCTGAAAAATTCAAACTGAATTAGTGATCAAACTAATATATCTATTGATCTTAATTAGGAAATTTTTTACGATCTCAAAATTTAAGCTATAATGAAATTGGTGTATTAAAAATAATAATTTTTATTAATAAAAGAATTCCATCCTCCTCATAAAAGCTTCGCGTCTAGCCTACAACATTTATTTTAAAGTTAGTTTAATTATCATTGAAAACTTTAGCATTCCTTGTTAAAGGAGTCATTGTAGTTACTTTGATTTAATAGCACCATTACTATTTTTGTATAAATTACAATTTCTAAAATCATAATTCATTAATGAAAAGGTCAAAAACTTTATCTTAAAATCATGAATATTTTCTAAGGCAAGTTCTTTAAATCTTATAAGAAAAGCAGTCTATTATGATAAAAATAAAAAGAATGCTCCTAAGACTAAAATTTTGTAAAAGAATAAAACTTATTAAACCAAAAAAATGTTTAAATCTATGTTTTTTTATAACAAAATATTATCAACAAAACTTTATCACTACTATTGACTATGTTGTTTTTGATGTATTAAAAACATAGGAACATGAAAAGATATGCAATGATATATATTGAAGCCAAAGAGTTATTACATAAAGAATATTTCACAAATAAAGGATTGCATCAAGACCATGGAAATTAAGAATTAATAGGTTGATCTATGTAATTTTTAATGTAAATATTTTTTAATCATTTTAATATTTTTAAGGGCTTTTCATGCACGTGCATTACATATAAGTTGAAAAATATATAAACCTTTTTAAGGGCCAAAACTAAATTAAGTTTTATTTTGAAAAAAAGTTTCTTGATCATTAAAATATCTCTAGGGAACTTTTTAAATGTACTTGAATTAAGATTTTTTTTTCAAAAAATGAGTTTTGGAAATTTGAAAGACTTAAAAACGTGTTCAAAAAATGTTTTTAGGTTGATTGGTTAACCAATGTAGTTTACTGGTCAATCAATGTAAGGCTTTTATATATATTGGTAGATTTGTCGATAACTAATTGACTAATACGACATATTAGTTGACTAATGTTCCCAACTAGTCAACCAATAACAGTTTTTTTTATTTTTAATAGCTATAATTTATTTCTAATAGATTTTTAAGATTGAATAACAGTTAGATTGAGTTAGGAATAAAATTTTGTGGCCTCCAAAACTATAAATACATGTTATTAAGGCTTCAAAAAGTTAATGATGATTTGAGAAAAGAGCGAAGCATTATATAGTTAAAAAGAGTGTATTTAATATTCAAAGATTTTAGTTGCATTTATTATTTCATTGAGCCCTTGAGCATTGTTTTTATCAAGTAAGATATTGTGAATTATGTATTCTTTTATATAGATTGATTTTAAATTTCTTTAAGGTGTTACTCTTCATCTTAGAAAGAAGATTGTTTTTTTTTTTTACCTTTAAGAAAATTACTTGTAAGGAGGTTACCCTTTAACTTATTTGAAGATGATAAACTAATGGAGGCTCCAATCTTAGTTTTGATGATAATATAATATCATTTATTACTAATTATTTGATTTATGGTGAAAGTTTGAAAGATAGGTTTATTTATTTAAGGTTTGAAGAGAAAAGTTTGGACTTTAAGACCAAAATTGAGCATAAAGTAAGGTTAAATAGTTTGGGAGTTTCAAGAATCTTATTTAGGTAGTTGAAGCTCATTTATAAGTTTTACTTGAAGGCTTAATAACTTTAGGGCCTCAACTTTCATTCATGCTGCATAAAGATTTTTATAATTGCATAAAATTTCACAAGCAAAGATAAATTTTGTGTTTGGGTTTAAATGAAAGGTCTTGCTATTTAAAATTAACTTAGGGATGATATTAAACTTCTATGAGATGTTTTTGAAGAGAAAGAAATTGTTTGAGATTTTTTAGAAGTTATTTGGAATTGATTTTAACTTGAAAAGTCTTAAAGTGTACTTAAAATTGCATGGATCATAAGAATTTGAGTTTTTTTATATTTCAAATGAAACATCTTGATCCAAAAATTACCTTTAAGAACTTTTTAAACTTACGTGAGCTAAGTTTTGGATGTTTGGAAGTGTTTAGAAATATTTTCATCAAGATTTGAAGATTTTCATAGTGCCTCAATGGCACCCCACAAGGGCAGGATGAACAATGCTATTGTGGTCTTATTGTTTTCCAATGACTTAATGATGGTATATAACAATGATATGGTATAATTTATAAGATTTTAGAGCTTTTTTGCATGTTTCTCTTTATTTTAGTGTTAAATCATCTAATTTATGTGTGTTTTTATGTACTTCTTAGGTTCACACTAAAATGTGAAGTTTTTTATAAAAAGGATCAAGTATGGTATATTTCCAGCAAAATAATGTGTCTCCTTAACAACGTCGTTGTTGTTATCTACCAACCATTATTAATGTCACTATATGAGAAAAATATGGGTAATTAGCAATGCCATTGATCTTTGATTATAAGGGTGATTGAAGTCGTTGAAAGTGTGTTCCAATAGAGAATCAATGGACAAATTAGAAGTTCATGCACAAGTTAACCCTAAACTTACATGAGACATATATAAGCAATCTTAGGAGACCTTGCAACTAACAATTACCATACTTTATTTAGGGGTTGTTTGGTATGACTTCAGTTTTAGGTTTTGGTTTCTTCTTTTTTTACACACAGAAGCCAATAAAAATAGTACATAAATAAAAAAAAAGACAACACACTAATACATCACAAAAAAAGCATAGAAACTAAAAATAACATATAAAAAGCAATATAAAAATATAAAAATTACAACTAAAAACTAAAACCAACAATAATACCAAATGACCCCTTAGTTTTTATTCACTTTTCATATTATCTTTAGATTTTCAATAGTTTTATTAGTTTTTATTCACTTTTCATATTATCAATTTTCAATAGTTTTAACTTTTAATTAATTATATTAGACATTTAAGGTAGCTTTTGATGATTCAAGGAGTTGTAGGACGTGGTTTAGAGTTAAAATCAATTGTGAGAGCATTGTAGTGTTTTTTAAGCATTTAATTTCATTGTATCTTACTCTATTTTTGTTTTAATCAACATATATGTGTTTATTGTTTCATATTTTTATGTTTATTGATTAACATAAGTGATTAAAGGTATTTATTAGCCAAAACTAGGTTAGTAGATGAATTAATTGAGTTATTTTGCATGTTTTTTAGTTAATCTTTGTTTATTTGAGCACTTAATTCTTAAGCTAGCCACTTGGAATAGAGTCATAGATAAATAAAGATATGAGACATGTACCCTAGTTATTGGAAATATTGATAAACAATGTAATTTAAATTAGTAAATTACCAAACATTGGTCAATTATGAGTGTTTCAATTTTGAAATAGGAATTTTAAGATTAAACTTTTTGAGTGTCAAGCCTATTGCCTAGGTTCATTGTATGACCAAATTGCGAAATAAAACCAATAGAGATAGGATATAGACTTAACCATAACTGTGTTTTGAATTCATGAAGATACTTTAGATTAGACCACACAAAAAATCCTTAACTCAATTGAATCATTAAAATTTAAAAACCTTAATGTACATTTGATTTGGTAATCCTTAATTATAACTATGATTTATTTTACATTAATTGAAAGTTTAGTTTAATTGAGTATTTTTAATTAATTAATTAATCAATTTATTTATCTAGATAATTGTGATTCAAGTGACTTAGTAGTTATAACTAGATCCTCCTGGGAACAATAATTTGGACCCATTTCTATCAACTATATTACTTGTGATAGAAATAATTATCTATCAGTTGGTCTTAAGTTGAGTTATGCATAAAAAAGAATAGTTAGGAAGACTATGACAAATGATAGCATGAATGAAGTTGTTGTAGCGTTAGTGTTTTTATAGTAGCCTAAAAGTGGTCTATAATAATGGTATAAATGGCACCATTTTAGTTTAATAATTATACAATGTAATAATAGTGGTGATTAACAACGCCACTGTGGTGATCCGTTATGTCCACTAACAGATGCTATATCAACTAATCTTTTTGGTTTAACAACTAGTTTATTAAGAATAATAGCCAATTAGAGCTTCTAATGACATTTTAAGTATAAGAAGCCAATAAATAGATGGATTAAGTGTTTTGGAACAACCTGTGTGAGGTTTTGAGTATAGACGCAATCAAAGATTTTTTCATTAAGTTTTGTTGAGTTTTTAGTGTTTGGTTGATGCTTTTGAGCTAAAAATTGGTTTTTATTATTTCAATATAAAAAATTTTCATTTGTAAAGCTTTTAAGAAAGTTTTCATTCATATCATTCATCTTGATAAGCTTGAGAGCCCTTTAGTTATTGGATTTTCAAGTGAAACACCTTTAAGGCATAATTAATTTTTGTTAAAGGTGTTTTTTATTTGTTATTGTTAGTATTGAGATTAGATTATAAAGGTTCCTCTTTACCTTTAAGAAAGATTTATCCAAGGTTCCTCTTCATCTTCAAAAAGAATATTAGTTTTATAAATGTTAGTCTTCACTAAAAGAATATTGATTTTAGTAAAATTTCTAACTTGAAGATGGGGAGTGGATGTCTGCTAAGGTTTTCAAACTACTATAAAATTTTGATTTGTCAACTCTCTCTTCCTATATTCTTTACATTAATTGCTTATCTATTGCTTTCATACTTATAATGTGATAATTGGGATCATCATACAAAACATTTAGGTTGACTTATGGTTTAGGGATTACATTCACATTTGAAAGACCAATGGTACCTAAGAGAGTGGTGAATTGAGTGTTTGAAAAACTTCTTACTAAAATTGAATAAACTAAGCCACCAATTCAATTGCAACTATATGTAATTTCTAAACCAAAATTCATCTTATATGGAATGCTATGTTTATGACAATACAAAACAAATTCAATCAATCATAAATCAAATACAAGTGAATAAATTAAAAATATAGAGTGAAAGAGGAATACATAAGGATTTATAGAGGTTTAGCTAATCCATTTCATCCTGGTCCTCTCTTAACACAATTGATGTTGGAGTTTTCACTATAACAAATATTCTTTAGGATGAAAAAGAACCCTTATAACTTCTTCTTTCTACAAAGGGAGTGAAGGTCAACCTATAATCTTCCTTAAAGGTGAAGAGGAACTTAACAATAATCTTCTTTCCAATGGGTGAAGAGGAACCCAAAACAAATCTTCATTTTATAAAGGTTAAAGAGTACCTCAATAATAATCTTCTTTCTAATGAGTGAAGAAGAATCCAAAACAAATATTCCTTTTGTAAAGGGTGAAGATTAACCCTTTAACAACACCAAAATCACAAATTTAACTTCTAAAATCAATCCAAAAAAATTGCTCTCTTAAGCTCAACTCAAGATATATAATCCATATACTTGCTTGATTAAAACCAATGTAAAAAAAAAGGCTCAAAATGTAACTAGTGGAATACCAATACTTAACATATTCTCTAATACTCATTCAATGCAATAACCAATATAAGTTAATACTAAATCACATTAAATAACTAAAAAGCTAACATCTTTTTTTATGGAAGGTGAACAACAACCTTTAAACAATCTTTTTATTGGAAAATATGAGCTTGTACCATAATAACCAAACCAACATAAAGAAAAATACCCTTTGATGTAACCAGAATACATCTTTAAAGGTGTTTCACTTAAAATTTAATAAAGTAATAGCTCTTAAGCTTTTAAAAATGAAATATATGATTAATTAAACTTTTGAAAACTTAAAAAACTGAAAATGATGAATTTGAAGCATACAAATCCAATTTAGGCCTAGAAGAATACAAATGAAAGATGAAGAAATAAGAAAACTTGATAACTTTTGTTTATATGAGTTTGTAAGCTTAAAACTTTAGTAAGATTGCACAAAGATCCAAAACAATGCTATAAAAATCTTATTTATAGTGTTAAAGGCTAATAGAGTCATTGGGTGTGTTTAATAATCGTTAAAGGGATGAAAGACTGTTGTAAATAGAAAAAGAAAACTAGTAATTACACTTGCAGCTAACACACTAGTTGACTAGTTAAGCACGCTGGTCAACCAATTGTTGTTGTAGCAATGTGATTGGTCGACTGATGTCCCTTACTGAATAACTAGTTGTTGCTATAATAGCATACAACACCTGTAAATCCTGTTAAAACCTAATTAATTTATAATATCAAGTTTTTAAATCATTTCATTTAGGTCATCGTATTAATATAGTAAAGGATGTTAAAAACAACAACAACAAAAAAAAAAATTCAACTTTGGAGGATTTTGTAGGAGGTCACTTAGTCTTTTGACGTAAGAGTAAATACCTTGTCATGAATGTCTCTTGTTTACTTAACTAGGATACTCCTTGTTAACTTGTTTGAGATGACATCTAACTTTTTGATATGAAAGTAAACATTTTGTCGTGAATATCCCATGTTACTTGGTTAGATCACACTTTTAAATGGCTATTAGCACCATTCATAATTTCAATCTTTACATTGATTCGAAACCCGTGGAATGAGAAACATGATCTCTTTATTCAAAAACCACACATTATTTTTAATTTAAACAAACGATATACACATTATTTTTAATTTAAACAAACTTTATTCAACAAACACACATTATGTTAAATTTATTTTTAATTTTTAATTCTAACTTCACATAGCAAACCATATAAAACACTTTAATATCATACAAAAAGGGTTACTAAAGACATGCAAAGCACTCAAAAGAAAAAGAGGAAAAGAAAAGTTAGAAATCACTCAAGAGTTGATCAATGTACAACCAAATCAAAAGCATTAATTGAATTAAAACACTACAATTAACAATCTACCAATAATCAAGACATTTCAAGATGAAACATTCAAATCATTACCTTTGAACTTACAATATATCAACTGTGCATGATATATAAATGGCAAGAAGGTTTCTGTGTTTGTTTAGTATTTGGAGTGTATGTAATGAATAAGTGATTAAGTTAGTAATTCAATAAAATTTGTAGAACATATGTAAGTCATGGAATAATTTTTTAAATAAAGGTTGTGTAGATTGAAGTTATATGAATTGATTAAGCTTGTACATAAAGTGAATGAAATTGTTTAGATTAATGTGTTAAGGAAATTTGGTAAATTGGATGAATTTATTATCTTAAGTTTGTATGATTGTGTAAAATGTGTTAAGATTTGATTCGTATTTTTTTTTGTTAAAATATGTTGAATTAGGTTAAGAAGTGAATGAAAGTGGTTTTGGATGGATTGATTAAAGTTTGGACAAAGTTTGGAAGCTAGATTGCTGAACAAGCTTAGTTGAGCTCTAAAATCTGTATAACTGACTTGGGAAAGGAATTAAGTATACTTCTAGAGCTCCAAATGCTATGAAGTTTTACAGGATGTTATAACAATGTGTCAAGAAGCTACGCACCAAATTTCACATCAATTAGATGAAGAATTAACAAGACATGACAACAAAATAAAGTGATACTGTAAGCTATCGATCGAATGACCATAGGTTGACTAAATCAATCCATAGGTTGACCGAATGAGGCCAAAAGTCAACCAAATGAGAGATAGATCGACTGAATTATCCATTCGGTTAACTGAATATGAAGAATGTGTAACGATAACTTTGCAACAAGCCGATTTTGCAAAGAATATAACATTAAATGATATGAATGTTAGGGCAACGACTATGGAGCACGGTGAAAAGTATAAATAGATGTGTTTTATACTATTTTTGTATCCAAAAAGTATTGAAAGTGTTTATGCATTATTATTGAGCGTTCGTTAGTATTTATGAGCTTTTGGTGAAGTTGTGGTTAGGTATTTTGTGAGGGTTATTTTTAAGTCATAAAAAGAAGAGTGTTGTGGAGTTATTCTTGAGCCTTGAAAAAGAAGAGTAATAGGTTATTCCTTAGACTTAAAAGGGATGGTTGTGAGGTTATTCATTAACTTTAGAAAATGGAGTAAAAGGTTATTCTTGAGCCTTGAAAAAGAATTTTATAGTGTATTGTGTATTCTTGTTGATCGCAATAAGGACAAAAATCTCAAAAGTGATGTTGAGGACTGGATGTAGGGTAAGTGGACTACTCTGAACTAGAATAAATTGGTTGTGTCTCTTCTTCTCTTTCTATATTATTTTTATGCATTTATATTATATTGTTCTATTTACTGTTTAATTCAACTGACTAGGAATTGTTTAGCTTCCATGTTTAATTAAATTTGTGAAAAAATTAAGTTCAATAATATAGAAGAATCTTTAAGAACCTAATTCGCCCCCTTTTAGATGCCATATAGGGTCAACAATTGGTATTAGAGCGTAAGTCTCACAGTGCTTTAATTATAACGAATTAGTGAGTAAAGATAAAATGACACTGTTTTATAGAGATACTCATATACTCCCCGTATTTAGTGGAGAAAACTTTTTGATAAGGAGAAAAAGAATTGAAATGTTCATAAAGGTAATAGTTTAGATCTATGGTTGAAAATTGTGTAAAGACATCAAGTCCCTACAAAATTAGTAGATGGGAAATTCGTACTAAAAATGAAAATGAATGGGATGAAAAGGATAAAGAGTTAATGTCTTTAAATAGTCAAGATTTGAATATCTTATGTTGTGCTTTAGATAAGAATATTCTTGATAAAGTTTCAATATGTACCATCGTTAATTCAAGACCATCATTTAGAAAGAATGTAAATGTACATGTGCCAAAAAGTAGACATTTCTTTGTTAATACACATCATCAAAATGATGCATGTAGGCCTTTTACATCATATTTTCCTAGAAATGTTTATCATACTCATCATATGTCTTTAAATGTCTCTCGTGTATATTCTAGACTAGATTTTCATCAAAGAAAAATGTTTTCATCTAAACATGTATATAAGAACAATTTAAGATCTCATTATCATGATACATTTAGAAGTTTTAATGGATTTAGACGAAGGTATGGTCATAGGAATGCATATGCACCCTTAACTTGTCATTATTATGGTCGTTTTGGGCATGTTCAACAATATTACTTTGATCGTTTAAATATTTTGTCAAATGGTTATGAAAGGTATAAAACTACCCATCAAGGACCATGATAATATGGGTACCAAAAGTCTGTTAAATTTTTGTTTTGTAAGTACCTTCAAAAACTAAAAGGAAATCACCAATATTGTTGAACCAATGATATATAAAAAGAGAGGTGCGCCTTGAACCTATATGTTTGTGTATTACTTAATATTTTGATTCATTGTGACTAAGAGTATAAATTGAGTAATTTAATTCTTGAAAATGTGTTTGATCAAGTGTTTGGAGAATTTTGTATGTCTGTGTACTGTTGACTATTGGTCAATCGATAGGATTAGTTCGGCCAATCGAATGTGTTTTTACAGGTACATCGGTCGACCGATATGAGTTATTTGGTCGATCGAACTATTGAACTGCATTTCTAAATCCTATCTCCTCTACTATTTACTGTTTGTGTGTTAAGTTGTTTTATATTTCTTTTTTGTATATTATTAAGTTCTTTATTAAATTTATTTTCAAGTTTTGACTTGTCAAAAATCCTGAATAAAAATGCATGAATATGATATTACAAGTTGCCTAACCTCATTGAGTTTGTATTGGTTAAAGAGCCTTCTTAAATGTTATTTCTGTATGTTTAAAATTTTGTGTGTCTTGATAAATGCTTTATATGATTATTTTTAGTGTTTCTTAGATGTTTAAATGCTCTATAAATTACAACTTAAACTTTTTGAGAATATTTTTGATAATTATGTTTTTTGAAAGTTTTTTTCCCCTACTTATGTAGTTTAAAACTTTTACACTTGCATATTTTTAAGAGAAGTTGCTTTTGTTGAGGGGGAGCTCATAACTTTTTTAAAAAGGCTTTGATAAATTACCTCCGTGCATTAAGAAAGTTTTTTTGAAAGGACATTAGTTTATTTAAAAGTGTTTGAAAATTCGAAATACTTTGATAAGAAAAGGCTTCAAGATTCACTGAAGCTTTAAATTTTGACTTCACTCATTTTATAATAAGATCCCTTAAACATGACTTTTAAGGTTTAGAAAAGGCTTATGATGTTTTAAAGTATTATCCATGTATTGAGGGGGAGCATAGAACTTCATTGAATAATTGAGTGTATATATTCCATAAGTTTTTTTTAAGTCAAGCATCAATGCCTCTTTGATTAAATGATTTGATATGATCATTCTCATGCATTTTATATTGAAAGTTTGATTTATTGAACATCTAGATTGCATGGATCTAAGGGAGTCATTGATAGATTTTTTTTATTAGTTGAGATTCTTAAGATATTTTTAATAATTGGTGTCAAGTATAAAGCAATTTTAATTAGTATCTTGAACTTGTTTGCATCTTGATGTTGTGATAATAAATTGATTTCTTAGAGTATCCCTTTTAGAAGTGAAACGTGTTGTGTTATTAGTACTTGTTGATGATGCACTGTGTCCTTTGTTTATTTTGGATGATATTAACAATTGGTATTGTGGTAGTTATTTTGATGAAATTGATCAATATCATTAATTGGCTTGCATTATTTTTATTATAATTGGTATCAACATGTTATTTTTCAACACCTTATGATGTTTGTAAACAAGTGGTATCTTATTTTGAAAAATAGGATTCGATAAGAATGACAAGAATAATTAGTATCAAGTTTTTGTTCTTTAACATTTGGTATTATGTTTTACAATAATTGGTATAGACAAGTCTCCATTTCAGTATATTTGGTTTCATGTATGTGATTTTTTATCACTTTTTAACAACAATTGATCTATGTTGATGATTATTTGATTGTAGACCTTTTAAATGAGATTTGCTTGTTTTTGCCCCTTTTTTAAATATGGGTGTTATGGTCTTTTGAAGGATATCCTAGTATGTTTTATTAAGGGGGAGCATTGGTTTGAAATATATGTTTAGGAGAGGATTGTGGTATCCTGTTTATATGCTTCACACTTATTGGTATAAAATTTTTATAAAAAGGGGGAGAATGGTAAATATTATATGTATTTGTGAATAGTATTTAATTTTTACGCTTTTTTGTAATTTGACGCATACTTTTTTGATGATTTCAAGAAGGGAGAGAATGGTATATGTGATATTAGCAACTTTTCACTAACCTTGTGTTTATTTTATTTTCATATGATTTGCATGTATGTGTGGATTAATTTGGTTGTATAGTTTTTTATACGCTTCTAATATCACATGGTTTTGTCATTATCAAAAAGAGGGATATTGTTGAACTAAGGGTTGGTTCCCCCTTTGTTTTGATGATGACAAAGTGTTTCTACTAATATGTTTGTAGAGTTTGTTGTGCTTGTTTAATATTTGAAGTGCATGTGATGAATAAGTAATTAAGTTGGTAATTTAGTAAAATATGTATGACTTATGTAAGTAATGGAATAATGTTTTAAATAAAGATTGTGTAAATTGAAGTTGTATTAATTGATTAAGTTTGTAGATAAAGTGAATGAAATTGTTTAGATTAATATGTTAAGGAAATTTGGTAAATTGGATGAATTGATTGTGTTAAGTTTATATGATTGTGTAAAATGTGTTCAGATTTGATTAGTATTTTTTTTTGTTAAAATATGTTAAATTGGGTTAAGAAGTAAGTGAAATTGGTTTTGTATTGATTGATTAAAGTTTGGACAAACTTTGGAAGCTGGATTGCTGAATAAGCTCAGTTGAGCTCTAAAATCTATACAGTTGACTTGGGAAAGGAATTAAGTATACTTTTAGAGCTCTAAATACTATGAAAGTTTATAGGATGTTAGAACAACGTTTCAAGAAGCTACGCACCAAATTTCATGTCAAATGGATGAATAATGAAGAAGCTATGACTAAAACATCAAATGGTGCTGCAAGTTGTCAGCACAGGCATCAGTCGATTGAATGGGCCATAGGTCGACTGAATGAGGCATTTGGTCGACAAAATGACCATATGTCAATCAAATAAATCCATAGGTCGACCGAATGAGGCTAATGATAGACCAAATGAGAGATAGGTCGATCGAATGACCCATTCAGTCGACCAAACATGAAGAATGTGCAACGATAACTTTGAAACGAGCGATTTTACAACCGATATAACATTAAATGATATGAACATTAGGGCAACGACTATGAAGTATTGTGAAGAGTATAAATATATGTGTTTTGTGTGGTTTTTGTATCCAAGAAGTATTGAAAGTGTTTATGCATTATTATTGAGTGTTCTTGAGTGTTTATGAGCTTTTGGTAAAGTTGTGGTTGGATATTTTGTAAGGGTTATTTTTAAACTATAAAAGAAGAGTGTAGTGGGGTTATTTTTAAGCCTTAAAAAAGAAGAGTGATAGGTTATTCCTTAGTCTTAAAAGGAAGGTTATGAGGTTATTCCGTAGCCTTAGAAACGGGAGTGAAAGGTTATTCTTGAGCTTTGAAAAAGGATTTTTTTACATAATTTGTATTCTTATTGATGATAATAAGAAGAAAAATCTCAACAGTGGTGTTAGGGATTAGATGTAGGGCAAGTAGACTACTTTGAACCAGAATAAATCAGTTGTGTCTCTTGTTCTCTTTCTCTTTTATGTTTATGCATTTATATTATATTGTTTTATTTACTGTTTAATTCAATTGACTAAAATTTTTTTAACTTTCGTATTTAATTATATTTGTGAAATTACTTAAATTAAATAATATAGAAGAATCTTTAAGAACCTAATTCATCCCCCTCTTAGGTGTTATATAGGGCAAAAAATCATAATCTCAATCACTTTCATGTGGATATGAAAAATATAATATATATATATATATCGGCGCAAGGTACCCTCATTCAAACTCATCCAATCTGGTACTCCGATATCACTCCGGTACCTAACCATCAACACAGGGCATCTCAGGGAGTCAGGATACCCCGGAACCACTTTGGTACCTAGCTATCAGTACAAGGCATCCCCAAGACTTAGGATGCCCTGGTACCTGCTCTACGGATAAGTTCCTAGCTACATCTCATCCATATCTAAACATCTCATTAATATGAAGACCAGTGAACATTGCCTATCCTAGGTAAGCCACTAATCCACCACTATTTTGAACTTAATTCAATATAATCCAATCTGTCTTAATTAAAATCTTAAGTTATTGTTATCAAAGAAGTCCAACATCTCAAATGTATTTGATAACCATACAAATAATACTCATCATGATGCTTAGGACAATGTATAATTCTTAAATTCACATTCACTTGAACAGTTTAGTATGTATGCATTATAAACCATAAAGCAGGTAATAGTAAATAATCACTTATTTCACTTTATTTTGTTAATTATTTATAATTTTTTCTCCAAAAACTCGCACATCTTAAAAATATGTATTTTAATCATAAATCATATAATATATGCAAAATATGAATTTTCAAGAAATATAAACACAATATGCAATTTGCACATAACTATAGGGGTACAGTCTAAATTAACCTTACCTGATTTCCCGAAATAATTATTTTGCTAGGTCAAAACTACTCTCCAACTCGACTTTAGAACCTAAATATGTATACAAATTCTATTAGATCATATTAGATCAATTTTCAAAACAAATTCACCTAATTTACATTTAATAAAAAATCCCTTTTTATTCAAAATTACTAAATATTAAAAATAAAATTTCCTTCATTTATCTCCATAATTACTAAAATTCAGATAACATTTATTAAAATTCTCATTTTCCCTTTAATATCCTTTAAATTATTAAATTTATCCAAAATTTTCTTTCTTTTTCCACATTTAACCTTACTATTTTTATTAAAATCCCACATTACCCTTCTCTACTCATCTTTCCCCCCTTCTTTTTCCTACATTACCCTTAGTTTTTCTTTAAAATTCCTATCAAGTCCTTAAATTTTCCTTATACTCTCTTATCCTTTAGCTTTACTCAAAATTACAAAACTACCAAATGTTCAAATTTCCTAATCTACCCCTAACTTTTATAAATATTACAAAAACCCGTCATCTCTTCCTCTCATTTCTCTCACCCGAATTCCATCCCCCATTTCTTTTTCTTTTTTTGTTCTTCTCTCCCTTCTCTCACATCTCTTTCTCTCTTATTCCATTCTTCCTCCTTTTTTTTTCAGCTGAAAATATAACTTATTTAATTCAAAACTTATCCAAAATTTCATGGAACCCTTTCCTTAAATCAATGAAAATAATATTTAAACCAGAAATTAACTTTAAAAGCATTTAACATCACTACAAAAAAAGTTCTTCTCACCTTATTCGAATTTGATGTCTTTTGCAATGAAATTCCACCACCTCCTTCACTAATCCCTCTCCAACCTACTATAAAACAATTAAAATTAGAAAAAAAAAGTAGAAACACACATGCAAGAGGAAATTCAACTTGGATTCTAATGGGAAGAAGAAAAAAGGACAACGAATGGAGAGGAAGAAATTGTTTTTTTATTTATGGTTTTACTTAATTTTAAGCTATGGGCAGGGTTGGGTTAAGCAAAATTTGGGCTAACCCAGTTTAACAATTTTCATGGCTTTACAATATCCATCTAATGCACAATGAAAACTATGCCCAACCAATCTTTTTATGACTTTGTCAATGAAAGATAATAGAAAATGATCCTTTTTATGACATCATTTAATTTTCTGTAATTGATACACATATGCCAACTAATTACCTTCCTTGTTGTTATTTATACATTTTGATCATTTTGAATCACTGTAATTCCACCTTTCTTGGATACCACTTATGTTAGGCTAATTTAACGTGAATCAGAAATAGGAAAAATTATTCCAACATCTAATAGCTTTGCCACTTCATTTTTCACTACTTCTTTCATGTTTAGGTTCAATCTTTGCTGTGGTTTAACTAATGGTTTGCTTCTTTCTTCCATGAAAACTCTATATGTATAAATTGAAGTACTTAATCCCTTAATATTTACAATGGTCTAACCATACTCCTCTATGGGCTCACAATACGCTTAACAAACTATCCTTTCTTATTTTTAGTTAATGAGGATGAAATAATGATAAGTAACTGTGATGAGACTTAGAAATACATACTTAAGGTGTGAAGGAAGAGGCTTTAGTTATAATTAAGGTGGCTCCTTAAATGATGGCTTGGGTAAAGGCTTGATCGACCTATCTTAAAGTTCAACCTTCATGGAAGGATGCCAACCAAAAGACACCTTTCGCGCTTCCAAAGCTGCTAGAACTTCATTAATCTATTCTTCACTTAGATTTATAGACTAAGAATGAGTTAATACCTTCTATAAAGGATCAAAACATAAGACAACAGAAGGGTCACTCTTAAAATGCCTAACTCCTGTAAAGTTGCAATAGTCATGATCCATCGGGTGCTGCATTGCTTTAAAAATATAAAATTTTACTTCTTCATCATATAATCTTAGAATCAATTTTTCACCATGCATATCAATTAGTACCCTTGTCATATCAATAAATGGTATTCCAAGAATAATGGGCATCCTATGATCTTCTTCCATATCAAGCACTAAGAAATCGACAGGGTAAACGAACTTGCCAACCTTAAATAACACATCCTCTATAATCCCTCTTGGATAAGTGATAGAATGATTTTCCAATTGCAATCAAACTATTATGGGTTTTGGTTATTCCAATTACAATTTATTAAAAATAGATAAGGGCATTAAATTGATACTGGCTCCTAGATCTATCGGTTCCCTCTCTATTTGCAAGCTACCTATTACACAAGGAATAGTAAAGCTACCAGGGTCCTTAAGCTTAGGAGGCAACTTCTTTAAGAGGATTGTGGAACACTCTTCATTTAACTTAATGTTGCTAGTCTAACTAAACAATATAAATGAATGAAAAATCTCTCCTAGACCAAATAGAGGAGGCAAGCGTACCATGTTGACAAGTAATATAAAACGGTAAAGACTGAGTATCGTACCCAAAGGAAATCTAATATGCAAGAAAATTAACTCAAAGGATGCAAAATTAACTTAGGAACTTAGGATTTGATCCATTGGTAATTAAAGTAAGGCAAACAAGATAAGTAAATATGTAGGATGCAGAATGAACTAAATGCAACTAAACTTGACTCAAGAGATTAAACATGCTCAAGGCTTCGGACTTAATTTAGATTAGGTTTCCTAAATGACAATAGTGGATTGGTTTAAGACTTACCTCACTTAAACAAATTACACCTAATGATCATAGGCATCCCCTTTCTCTTTTACTCTCAATTAATCTACTTTATCCATACATTACTTAGAATAAAAGGCATTAAGCCTAAAATCAAGGTTATTAATTCTAGGTGTTCTCATATAAAATCCTAAGGCTTGGTCCACTTCTAGGTTCAAATATATTGCTTAATCAATTTTTCAGTAAAATAAATTCCGATGGTCATGAAACTCATTCACCTAAGGCCAATATCTAGTTGATCAAGTTAACTAAGACTAAACAAGCATTCAATCAAGAAAAAATCAATTCCATATAACCTGTCCTAATCCAAATCAATCCATAGCCTCAATAAAAAAATACTTGCATACACCTAATTACCAATAGAACACAACAGATGGTCAAAATATGCATATCCATTGATTAATCAAAAACTAGAATCTTTATAAGTTATAATGTAAATACAAAAATCCAAAAGCAAGATGGCTACTCCCTTAAGAGTTCTACAAGAGTTCTACATTTGAAAGCTCAAAAAAAAAAAAAAACAGAAAAATAAATAGGACAAGACTCAGATTGGATGACGAGTCTCAACTCTGATGAAGAAGAAGGCACAGCTCCCTAGTGATTACCCGTAAAACCTATGTGTCACTCTCTCTACCGTCACCCCCCAAATACGTCTATTTGCATCCTTTTTATACCCTAGGAATCTGTTTAGTAAGTGAAATGCAGCAGTCGAAGAATAAAATGCAGAATTAAAGCTGGAGCTCCTAGGTTCGGTTGTCCGGCCTTCACCATATAGTCGATCGATTCTTCCTTCTAGTCTTCATTTAGTCCGCTAGTTCTTCTATTCGGTTAACTGAAAAATTCCTTGCTATTTATGAGGTCGATCGATGATAATTTGATTGATCGACTTTCATTCGGTTGACTGATCCTTGCCATTTCGTACCGACCGATCCTCGCCATTCGATCGACTAACCTTCATTTGATCAACCGATGTTTGCCATTCAGTTGACCGAGTGAAGGCTTGTTTGACAGTTGATTATGTACTGTTAATGGACTCCATTGTATAAGAGATGAAAGTCCATCATATATGGTTACATTTAAGCTATTTGCTCCTAAAACAAGCCTTAAATCTCCACAACATGCTTCAAAACCAATATACACCTAAAATTAACAATAATAGCTCTATATTGGTGTAATTTAACTACCAAATGGGTAAAATAATAATGAAATATGCATCATAAAACAATGTAAAATGCCCATTAACAACACCTACACACTTGAATTGTTGCTTGTCCTCAAGTAACTCACTTGGATTCATAAAGAACATCTTATTAAGTAGTTTAAAAATAACTAACATTTTCTGTCATTTCACTTTCACAAAAAATTAAGTGTATGCAATCCTTCAAACTTCGGCAACTTAAGTATCAAACTACTATACATATCATAATCTTTTCATCAATGTACATAAAAAAAATCAAAGGTAGATGCCATTGGTTAAAAACAAGTATACAATTAAAATAGACTTTCCTCACGGTATTCACTCATGTCACTCAAGTGTATAAGGGTTGTGTTTCACTCAAAGCTTCCTTTAAGAGACTACACTACCATAGGCTTACAAAGTCATCCATTTTCCACTACATAGAGTACATGCCATCATGGATCAAAAGGGCTTTTACTAAGGGTTGTAATGGGGTTTAGGTTAAGGTAGGATAAAAAGGGAAAATGCTACTCACAAGCATTCACAAAGCACTAAGTAACATGGGACAATAAAATAGAAATTATGAGATGTGCAAATAGAAACATGGGACTACAACTACTCATCACTATCTAATGCTACTGTTTAATCTTTTTCTTTCTTCATTCATTTTTCCTTTTTTTTTATAACACAAAACATAAAAGAAGATAGTAGTAGCACAAATCAACAATAAAAACGAGTAGATGTACCTCCAAAATATTTCATAATATCATATAAAACAACGGTCCCTAAATCAAAGACATCAAAAGCTTACTTAGTGCTTTATTCAACTTGTGACAGGGTAAGGCTAAAAAGTTTTCACGTTTCACTGCAAGGTAATTAATTTAGAAACAAACAAGGCTAAAGGCTTAAAGGGGTTAACATGGTAGAAATGACTTGGTGGGTCATTTAAGCTAAAGGGTTTTAAACAAAGAAAGCCCTATTCATATCCACCTTTGCAATAGGGGAAAAACTATTTGTATAATCTATCCCTTCGATCTGATTAAAGCCCTTAGAAACCAGTCTTGCCTTATATCTATCGATTGTGCCATCAGGTTTGAGCTTTAATTTGTATACCCAACGTGAGCCAATGGCCTTTTTATGTGAAAGCAATGTAGTTAGTTAACAAGTATCATTAGTCTCTAATGTAGATAACTCATGTTGCATCGCCTTTACCCAGTTAGCATCACCTGCGGCCTAAGAGTAAGTAGTTGGTTTTTTAGCAGTAGAAATGTTAGCCAAAAACAAGGTATAAACCGATTGAAGTGCAAGTGACTCTATAAGATGTGTAGAACTAATATCAGGTGAATCATGAGTAGCAACCCCAGCCTGATTACAAACAAAATCCTATAATCAGGGAGGCTGTTTAATAGTGCGAGTACTCCGACAAATAGGAACATTATCTGTGGAGGAGGAAGGTAATGAAACAGAAGAAGTATCTGAAGGTAGAGATAAATCACCACCATC
>JAOXYD010206254.1:0-21057 GCA_028565735.1 Pinacopodium congolense
TTCACCTTAGAAAGTAAGATTGTTGTTGTTGGGTTAGTCTTCACCCTTGGTAAGTAAGATTGTAAAGGTTACTCTTCTCCTTGTAAGAAGATTGTACTTATTTTGATTGATTAGTATAGAATCATCCAACAAGTAGTTGGAAAAGAGACGTAGTCTATCTTTGGGGTAGGTGAACTTCTTTAATTGTCTTGTGTCATTCTCTTTACTCAACCTATTGCATTTACTTTGACTTTTGCACAATCATACCATCTTAGGTTGAATCTTGGTTTATTGATTGCATCTAGTTTCCAATTGATTTAGGTTGCTAGTTTAAATTTGAAAAACAATTTTAATACCCAATTCCCCCCCCCCCTTCTTGGGTGCCATAGGCCTTACAAAAAACATTAAAAAGGGAAACTTTGTTGGGTTGCCTTTCACCAAGTGATTATTTTAAGTCAAAAGCTTGACTCTTGTTTGCTCACTAAGGATCCGTTTGAGGATTAGATAGTACATGTGTAGCTCTTTTCTACATCAAATTTCTTTATATGTAAGGATTCTATTGATGCTTGATTACTTTGAAGGCTTCAGTCTTCTCTCACTTCATGCTTCTATAACTCCATAGGGAAAGACTTGATACACTTGGAATGAACCAGATGACCTCGACTTCAATTTACTTGAAAAAAGTTTTGAAAGAGATTTAGGGTAAAGTATGCTATCACCTTCACAAAACTCTTTATGGTGGATCTTTTTATAATGCTAATGCTTTATCCCCTCCATATTACTGTGGAACACCTCCTTTTTAACAACTAAACTCAACTTTTTCATTACCAACATTATTGGAATGTTTTATTTTTTCATATTAATAGTAGCACTAATTTTAGCAAAAAAGGGCCTTTGAAGGATTATAGGAGTTTAAATATCCTCACCTATCTCTAAAATAAAAAGATTAATATGAATAAAGAACTTATTGACCTTGATAGGTACATCCTCCAATAAACCTATAAGATATTTGTAAAACAACAAGCTAATTATAAGGTGACAGTGGTGGCTTAAGTCTCCCATCCTGAGTTGCTACAAATAAATAAAGGCATGAGACTCATAGTTGCCCCTAGATCATATGAAGCTTTATTAAAACTCTAATCATTAATGTCATAAGGGATAGAAAAACTATTACGATCCTTAAGTTTAAGAGGCACTTATTTTAGATTATGGTGTTAAACTCCTTTTTCAAGGCTACAGTTTCATAGATGTCAAGCTTCCTTTTATTAGATAATATCTCTTTTAAAAATATTTCATAAGAATGATTTCTTTCAAGGCATCTATAAAGGGTATATTAATATACAATTACCTAAGAACTTCCAAAAACTTCACAAATTTCTTATCTAGTTTAACCTTAACAAATATTTATGGAAAGGGTATAGGCGTCTTGTAGGGTGTAAGGAAAGATTATTAGGATCATTATACTCCTTTTGTTTACACTCATTAGTTCTCTCTGCCACACATGGTCTCTCCTTCTCCTTATGCCCTCCATCATTCACCTCCTTCATTCTAGCGTTGTCCAATTGCTTACCAACCCTCAAGATTATAGTCTTACAATACTACTAAAGATTTTCAAGTTTGCCAAGAAATTAACCTGATGGTCTAACAACAACATTATCATACTGGGCAATCTAAGTTTAGAGCATTGTGGTATTGGTGGTAACTTAATCTATCTTAGAGTTTAGTTTCCTTATCTTCTCTTTGAATTCTTCATTCTATTTTACCTAGGTAGTACGGAGATTCTCTATAAGGGACTCTAAATTAGATTTTTAAAGAGGAGAGTTACGTGGTTTAGGTTGAAAACAATGTGGTTGTCTATTATTTTAGGGTGGCTAGTTAAGCCTTCTTTTATAAGAGAGGTTTAGCTAGTTTCTTCAATTAGGATTATGGGTATTTAAAAATGCGTTATTATTTTGGTTAGAGTTGTTAATAAAGTTAGTCTATTATATAGATTGTTATTATATGGACTGATATAGTAATTAGAGAATATTTAAAGCGTCAAGTTCACTCTTACATCAAATTCTTTTGGGATTAGATCTCTCTCTTGACCATTGAAAATGGTTCTAAGCCATATTCTTGATAAGTGAGTGCATTTCATCTATTACCTTACTCTTTAAGGCTCCACTAGTAATAACATCAATTAAGATATTCGTGTTATAGACCATTCCATTATGGAAGGTCTAATAATCATCCAATTATCTAATCTTTGAGGACCTTAAAACCTCTTTTTACCTCTTCCAAGCTTTATACAAGGGTTCACCTTCCCTTTGTTTAAAATAGTAATTTGATTTTAACCTATGTAATCTTGCCTAGAGGGAAATACTTGGCCAAGAATGCATGGGAAATTTGATAACATATAGTTATAGAAACAGCTAATAAAGTACGTAACCCATCTCTAGCTTTATCCCTTAAAGAAAAAGGAAACAATAAAAGCTTAATAGCATTAGGAGAAACACCATTGAGCTTCAATGTATCGTAGTACTCCAAAAACATTGATAAATGCAGGTTAGGGTCTTCAGCTATTACATCAAACTAGTTCTGCTAAACCATGGACAACAAGGAAGGCATTAACTTGAAGTTAGCAGTTTGGACATTGGGGCTTACAATTCTTGAGCTAATGCCTTAAGCAGTTGGTATAGTGAAAGCATTCAGTGACCCCATGTTTTATGCAAGCATCTTTGCTTCCTCTACTTTTATCTTCTCTTAAAGTCTTCTCTTTATGTGCAATGGTCTCTTAATCTTGGGATCTGGTTTTATGAGATTCTCAAAATTTTCATAATAGTATATACAAGATATTCTATAAAAAAGAGAAAATAAAAAAATTTAGTAAATAAATAAAAAAATTAAATATAAAAGCAAACTAAAATCTAAAAGATTTAATCTAATCAGTTTTGAGTTTACAAATATTATCATTAATCTTGAGAATGGTGCCAAAAACTTTATGTGTTCTAATTATAACCACAAGTGCATGGCATAGTTTTGGCTAGCACAAGTATAAGTCAATCCTATGAGGGCTTTCTAATAATTACCTACTCTTCACCAAACATAAGAAGCTAGATCAATGGATATAAGTGGTAGAAATAACAAATAAAATAAATATTAATGTAAGGCAATGATCATGAATAAATCAATCTCTGAAGTAATTAGATCTAGGAGAGACTTCTCCTAAGACTTTACTACATTTAAATTCACTTTAGCTTAATGAATTCTTCTAGTTTCCTAAACAAGTAATAGTTTCTAACTTAGATTATATTCTCTCTCGAGACGTACAATCCCTACCTATAAGTTAATCAATTGAAATATTTTTTAAATTCAATCAATCTAAGAATGCTTCAATTCACTCTATGAACTCTCTTGATGATTTTTTACCATAACAAAGGAAGATCTTATGAATTTTCTCTACACATATCTCATCTTTTTAATCTTGATGAATGAAACAACTATTGAATCACTAACTTTTTCTTCTTAAATTAAATCGATATAAAAGTATGGATTAATCACAAGAAAACTAGAGATTCATTAAACTAAAGATGAATGAAAATGTATTACTTCCTAGGTTCCTTCTATGTGAATCTATATCCCAATTGAGCTCGTAACCAAATAAGGAAATATAACATAAAAATTATAATGAAATAAATATTAAAAAAATTGTTATCATTGACTCTTAAATCTTTAAAGCATTCTCATTGAAATCCAACTCCATTTTTATATAATGATGTAGCCTTGATCAGAGCTGTTATAGAAGCAGCTTTAGAATGACTGCCTAATGTCCCTTGGTCAAATGTTTCTCTAATTTTTTCTCATTCTACCACCTTC
The DNA here is from genome assembly GCA_028565735.1 of Pinacopodium congolense. NCBI lineage: Eukaryota > Viridiplantae > Streptophyta > Magnoliopsida > Malpighiales > Erythroxylaceae > Pinacopodium > Pinacopodium congolense. Next base: position 3,835 of record JAOXYD010206254.1, read on the forward strand.
TAGAAAAAGCCTTTCTTTTTTTCCCTTCTTTTCATTTTAAACCCTAAAATCAACCCTTTAATAAACTACATGACCCTCAAACATAACACCATATTTTCACTACGTCATGCTTTATGTCTTTTTTGAAAATTATATGTCTAATATAAGACATATACAAGAGGTTGTTTAGTGTTATGTTTTAGAAAAAAAGATCAAAATGGGGAGAAGTTCACTGCATAAGGAATGTAAAAGATGTTGAGATTGCACATGACTCTAACATGGTAGCATGTCGATAGCATGTTCTAGACTCCTCTTATCTTTCAAAATTGCTCTAATTTGTTCCAATTCTTCTCAAATTTTGTTACTTTTGTTTGAGTTAGCAGTAAATCGTTTAAAATTATCTAACGTACAAGTAATATGACATCAAAATAGTTCCAAAATAACGTATGTTTAACATACACCAAAAAGGAAAGGAACCTATATCTAAAAGATGCAGAGTTCATGTCACGTGTGAAAGATGTAAAAAGAGGGCCACAACCCCAAAATTCTTGAAGTACTTCCATCTTAGTGGAAGAAGAGAAGTGGAAAAACTAAATCCTACACATGACTTGCTTTATTTTTAAACGTAGTGGAATGTTTAAGTACATGACACCCAAAAGACTAACTACATTTGCTTGCTTATTATTCCTTTAAGTGTAATAAAGCACCCTTTATTTATTAGTTTATTATCTTCTACGTAGACCAAACTTTTGGATTAATTATCAATATCAAGATTATTGATGATGTTTTAAGAATTTTCCCTTCTATTTATTAGAAAATTATATTTATTGCACGACGTGTGTTTATCAAATAGATTGTATTTGAAATTAACTCAAAAAAATAATAAATTCATAATTAACATACTTCATATATGTTGAAGTCATAAAGTCTCCTTTAGGAATTTTTTTCTTGCCCAATAAGTCCCTAAAATGGAGCTTCAAGATTAAATTCAAATGGTATAATAAATAATTTCATATTCAACCCATCATGGATATAACGCAAAACAACATTAAAAACATATTATAAGCCTACTACCCATTTTATAATAAAGCTACTAACAAGAACTTTGAACTGTAAATGTGCCCTAGTCACGCTTGGAATAACTCACATTTTAGACAAGGAACTTGAAAAAAGAAAAGAAAAATCTCAACACGTATGGTGTACTCATTTAAAAAGACAAGGTGAATGAAAGATAATAACTAAGGATTAAGAGCTTACATACTAAGAAATTACAAAAAAAGGTTTATAAATCAATTATGGGTCTTCTACCAATAAATTTATACATCTAGTTTCAAATATCTTGCTTAAATTCCTTTTGTTAAAAATTATATTATGTTTGTCTACATGGTTTATACATTGACGATGGGTTAGAAGAAGATGAAATTGTATGAAAACTTTTCTTAATGGTTTGTGTATCAAGAACAGTGAGGGGTAGACAACGTTGTATTAAGTCGCCTATGCAATGTCATCTATTAATGTCATGTGTCAAATGTGTCTAGTCAAGCTTCCAAATTACTAACCTAAGATGAGGTGGCATTATTTGGATCATTTTTTATTAAGGCTTTTAATGCTTGATCAAAGGTAAAATTATTTGTGACAACTAATTATAATTTAAGATTTCCAATGTAAATTTTTAAACTATAAAGGACAACTTAATAAAGAGGTACAAACCATAGAGGAGTTTCATGTAATTAACTCTTAAAATAAATTCAATAATTAAATTTTCTTAATCATAATTTTATTAGTAACTAATATTAAATAATTAAATAGTATATATTTAGTTACTAAGAAATCAAATTGTTTAAAAAATAAGAATAAAAAATTAAATATAATTTTCATTATTTTACTTAAATGATAAAAATAGGAAAATTTTAAAATCAAGAAAAAAATTAAGAAATCCAACCAATAAGTTCTTTCTATTAAATTTAAAAACAAAAACAAAAACAACAAATAAATGTGAAATCAAATCAATCATTAGCTTTATTTTCACTGACTAGAAACTAATTCCATTTAATATTAACCTCAATTTGTATTTTATATTTGCATTATGAAAACACGAGAAAAAAAAGATAAAATCTTTACCTAGAGAACTTTGTATTTTCTATTCTTTGTCGAATAATTATGTGAATGAGAAACTAAAATATGATAAATATAAGTTAACCTAAATTTAGGATATTTATGAATATACGTTGTAGTTAGGATCCTTTTTGTTCTTCATAACCCAAATGCACCAATTAAAATTTACATCCTTGATTCCTAAATTTAAATTCAATTTATGGGTTTATTCTTAAAACCCAAACCATCTTAATTTTAGATTTAACCTATTGTACTAAATGGATTCATCAATTTGTTCAAATCTAGCCATAACTAAGTATTTTGTTATTTACTAAAATATGGTTACTTCTAATACATTTTACTATAAAGTGAGTTTAAAGAAATTACATTTAAATATATTGTACTCTTTTTTTATATTATTTTTTCAACTTTCTGGTTTCTTATAACTTATATCTAAATTTGAGATGGGAATAAAAAATGGGATTCATTTATTCTTTTATCTACTAAGGCATATGAGGAATTGATGTTTGATACATACATAGGCTTTAAAATAGAGGAGGAATATAAATATTGATAAGGAGCATTAATGAAAAAAAGATAACAATATTAGTAATGGAGAAGATAAAACAAGCTAAAATATTCACAAAAGAATCCTAGGAAAAATTGGATTAAAAATCATGACGTTGTGGTGGACAACAAGGAAGCTATAGATGTTCATTCTTCAGGACAAAAGTTTGATCCAATTCTCATGGAGATGGATATGCAAAATTTTCATAAGTAATTTTTTATAAGTAGCATAATTGAACGAACCTTTCACAATCTTTATGCAACACTTAAGCTTTGGTTCACAAAGCCTCAATAATCCTTATGTCATGATCATTAATCGACAACTCTGTATGTTTTGTAATACTTGACATATACTCGTGTTTAAGTGTTTTGCTCACTTTTAACACACAAATATTTAACTCAAATCAACCAAAAATGAACAACAGATAGATACAACAAAACTAACCTTTTATTGAAATTTTGATTAAAGAACAATACAAAGGATATTTAAGTTACTTCCTTCTTGAAATTTTCTATTAAAAAACTCCCTAACTAAGGCTCTCATAAAAACTTTCTCACAAAGTTAAACTCCTCCTAGCATATGATTGAATGTACCACTCTACACAATGAACTACAAATAATTCTTTTATAAGCTGACAAGAACTTAAGGACCATATTCACTAAGTTAGTAAAGAATTACCCCTTCTTCTACCAACTCTACTAATTTTTTGTAGAGTTACATAACATAGGCCCCTAACTCCACTAATGTAGTGGAGAAAAAAGTCTCAGAACATCTTCCACTCTATTTCCACAACATCTAGATGATTTTCTACTACTTGAAGAAGTACTTCAAGTTTGTAAGTTAGTGCTTTACTTTTAAGCCCACTACTTTATGTTCTTATTATATGTGCCTTAGTGAGCCTTTTTTTAACCATACCAAACCATATTTATTCATGATCCTTCCAAGTATATTCATGGTGTAAATCTTGATTTGCTATATAATAATCCTCATAGATTTACATACCTTTAGACCTCTTTATGGACGTCAAGTGCCTTTGCATACCATAAGACTTGACATGACTTAGTTACACCAATTATATTTAGTCTCATATTCAAACCTCACCCGTCATTGAAGATTGTCACTATCACTAACGCACACCAATTCATGCCAACTATCGTCTACTCTTAGGATTTTATCAACATTACTCCATTATATTGTCTACTCGTTAGTCTTTCCTTTATTCCCTTATCAATGTGTCATCTTCTTGTTGATCCACGTGCCAAACATTAGCCCAAGGCTTAGACATACTTACATGATTCCACGATTTGGACTTAAAGACCTAACAACCATCATGAATGGAATTGAGTTGCATACATATATGCAACACTTCACTTTATTGACTTATTCTTGTTCATATTGGTGCACTAACATACTCACTTTACTCACTTTTGTTAGAGTAATACCTTTATGTTTAATTTCAATTAAGTGTCATGTCTCTTGAGTGGTTTCACATATAAACACCCTATTAAATTCATTTATTCCAAAAACAAAACATAAAATATGCACTCCTTTATTATTAAAATCTATAACACTATTCAGAATTACAAGGACTAGGTCTAGATTTTTTCTAACCTTGCATTTTTCTTCCTTTTTTTAAGACAAGTTCAATATTGTTTTCTTTTCATTGAATTTGTTAAATGTCAGTCTACGATGAACATGTAACCCTAGAACTAAAATTTTTTATGCTTTATCCATATCAAACCCAAAATATAGTGAGAAGACGATTGCTGAACTTTTTGTTCTATAAAATAGAAACGAGTAGTTGTCTAATAAGATCAAAGATTTACATGGGTTTAATTGACTACCTCAATGCTTATTTTTAAAGCTTAGAGAAGGAGACCAATCAATTAGACAAGGTGTTGCAACAATAAGAGACCTATTATACAATAAAGAAATTTAAATTGATTTTTTTTTTTTTTGCTTTCGTCTTTCGCTAAGAGGGTGAAGTGCAATCTTAAAATCTTACTTTAAGGTTAAAGAATAACCCACAAACAATCTTACTTCAAATGAGTGAAGAGGGCCCCTTACAAATCTTACTTAAATTCAGTGAAAAATAACTTATAAATAAAAGTTGGGAGTACAACAATTTGATTATAAAAACAGCCTTAAATTTTAAACTCTCTAAACCTCAATTCAAACATACATAACTTAATAATTTAAAGAAGGGACTCTTTATGCAACTTATGTAAGACCAATACTTAACACATCCCTAATGCTAATCCGATGACATTCATCAGATAAATCAATTCCAATTCACATTTAATAAGCAAAACATTTCAAATATTCTTTACTCAAGTTGAAGATTAACCTATTAACAATATTTTTAAAGGAAAACAGAAGCATATAACTCAATCAACAACTGACACGATCAAAGCCCCTAAAATTTCACGGAAACATACACCTATAATGGTGTTTCAATTTAAGCTCAATGATAAAAAGTATTCAACCTTTACAGATATCAAAATTAAGCAAATAAAACTCTTGGAAGCTAAACAAACCAGAAATAGATTATTCAAAAAAAATATAAATGGATTTAAATAAAGAATGAATGAGATTAAACAATATTTACAAAAGAACTCACAAAACTTTGAGTAAAATAATGCATCTTAATAAATAAAGTGATTCTAATTTCCTAAGGAGACAAAATTAGATTCATAAACCTCGTGAAAGTTCAAAAAGCTATAAAACAATAGATTGAATCAACAAAAACAAAAATAAAACCTGAAACAATAAAATTGGATCAAGGGAAATATTAAAACGTACAAACTTGTGCAATATGGCTTTGCAAGCTTAGAACTCTCTCAAAAATAGCATAAAGATGATAACCAATGAATTAGAACTCTTATGAGATCTAAGAAACAAAATATAATAATTTGGAAGCATAAAATTGTGTTTGAAACTTGAAAGAGGAGAAGTTAAAGAGGTGAACACCATAAAGCTTAAAGCTTTGGTAAAGGTGATGTAATTTGAGCAAAAGCTCACTAAAAAACATGTCTTAATCTAAAAATTGAATTAGGGTCCTTAGAAACACTATTTTGAAGCCACAAGAGATGTTAGGAGAATTAAATAGCCATTATAGATCATTAAAGATTGCTATTTTTGTTAAGAAGGGATGTATTGTTATATAGATGAACGTTAATAATGGTACTTGCATTCAACAACAACTTTTTTGTACATCTTATACAACCACCATTAGGTTTCTACACAATCAGCCTAGAATCATCGTATAATAGTGGCAACATTGCTCTCCCAAGGAACCATAGTTATACTCCCAGAAAAGCACAAGAAGGAAAACAAATTTCAAACATTTCTAAATATTTTCCTAACATTAAATGGAACTTCAACAAACATTTAAAAGATTCTCATGTTGGTTTTAAACATCAAGACCTATCAAATAAGTGTAAACATAAAATGCATCTTATTTTGTAACAATTGGAACTCATTTTTTATATTTGTCTTTTCAAACAAACTCTAAAACATTGCAAACACGCTTCCCTGTTATTAAAAAATCACATGTTGAACCACGGAGGTTCCAATCATGTATTTTGATGATGACAAAACATCATTAACACTAATGTTTAAGTTTTGATGTGTAACTAAGATAGGTAAATGTTTGAAGTGCAAAAGTATGTGTTGGAGCCTAAGGTAGAAGAGCCCAAGAACTAGGTGATCAAGGATCAAAGGATAAATATTGAAGGTCAAATTTGATGATCAAGAAAAGAAAATCAAGCTTAAAAAGCTTTAGGAAAGTGTCTTAGAATGTAAGTTTCTTAAACTTGATCTTAATCAATGCTTGAAAAGGGCTCTCTCATTTGCATGAAATATATGCACGAACATTTACATATAGGCATATAAGAGTTAAATTATAGTTTTAGTGATTAATTGAATTTGATTATGACATTTACATATTAGGAATTGAATTCGAATGACATGTAACCTAAATGTTGCGTAATCAAGTAGAAACAACATGATTTGATTTAATGTATGCATTTTGATGTGTTAAAAGTTAAATGAATTATTGCTTGAAGTTGTTCAAGAATGTTTGAATTTATCTGTGTTATAATAGCAATGTGAATTTTGGTTTATGGAATGTTTGAAAAGGTTTTTAATTTGTTTAAAAATTACAAGTTTCATAACGTAGGCAAATCCACTAATTTTGAAGTTATTAAATCATGTTGATTTGTCGTATGTTCTCAAATTATGTCTTAAGATTTGCTTGAAGTCCTGTTCTATGCTAGGTTAATGTTCAAAATTGTTTGGAATTGTTTGGAAAAGTACGCTTGCACGTTTGGAGCAAAACGATAGTTGGACCAAATTTGAACGACACCATTGTACTTACAAGAGCCTGTTGCTTTGGTCTATGTCCAACAACTCTTTATTTCCAATTTTGGATTAAATTAGTTTAAACCTTAAGATGGCTAGGTTTAATTCCCAGTAGCAGTAGAACCATTTCCAACTAATTTCTAAAATTCTCAACACTTTGAAAACATAATTTTAAACTTCAAAAACATAGATTGAAAGATCACCATCCTCAACCCCACCAAGCTTACTATCCATGTCATTGTTTAGGTTTATTCTCATCCCTTACTATTTTAAGATGTTTCTTTTTGTCCGAATATGTAGTTTTAGGTTAGAAAAAGTGTTTATATGATTGATTGACCATATTTTCAATTTTTAGGGTGATTATTTTGTTAGAATAGAGCCTAAACTTTCAACTACATCAAAACTATGTCTAGTTGTCTAGTATGTTTTTTATATTGTTTCTTGATATCTTAAACTACTTCTAAAATTCTAAAATCATTACTTAAGTTCCCTAAAGGTTTTTTAATTTTTATTTCTATTTTTGAAAGATTATGTCATATCTTTTAAGTCTATTCTTCTCAAATATGTTGAAACTATCCAGATTTTTCTGTACCCATTTTGAATGTGGTGCTTGATACTTTAATATGTTCCTAAAATTTTGAAATAATTATTTTCAGTTTATTAAGTGTCTAAGAGTTGGGTTTAATATTTTTATCAAAATTTTTAAGTTATATTCAGTTTTTTTAAAATTACTTTTCCAGATATTATTAAATTGTTTCTATTTTTCTATTCATGAACTAACTTCTCCTTTTTATTATCTAAATCACTTTTTGGTGTGTACACTTGTTATGGTTAGTCTCTTCATATCTCAATATTATTCAAGTATTTTTAGGTTGATTTTTAAGCACTTATATTGTCTGTTTAGGGTCCAAGTTTGAAGACCACTTTAAACTGTCAAGATTTAGTGCACTTGCTTTCTTTCATATATTTGAGAATTTAAATCTGAATTGTTTGATTCCAAATCATAGTTTTCCATTTTTTTAAGTATCAAGAGCATCATTGACTACTTTACTAAATTTTTAAAGGCTTTTTTATTGTCTGGAAGTATTTGTTTTCATATCCATCAAATCTGTCTAGGTTTAGTTTATGTGAATTTTTAGATTGTGATTTATCCATTATTCATGTTTTTAGTGCATCAAATTTGTCATACTAATTTTGTTTAAGCTTTTAATAGTTTCATTGATCATTCATTTCATTTGTGAAAGTATTGGAGCTCTTAGTTTAATTGTACTTTAAGTGAAATACATCCATAAGTGTTCTTAGTTACTTATGAAGGGGTAATTTAAACTGTGAGGTTGCTCTTCACCTAGAATTAAGAAGATTTGAATGAATTTCTGCATTAATTGTGAATTGGATTGTCTTATGGTTTGTATGGGCATTAGAGATTGCATAAGGCATTAACATTACATTGATTGCATTTGAGCCTCTTTCTTAAATTGATTGTAATCAAGTTTTTCATAAGCTATATAAGCTTGAGATGAGGCTTTGGTAGCCTAAGTTTGGGGTTTGTTTTGTGGGAAACAAAAATAGTGTATTTTGGTTGTGTTTATAAAGGGTTTCTCTTTACCTATTAAAAAGTAAGATTGGTTGGGTTCCTCTTGATGCTTGTGAATCAAGATTGTATTAGGTTTCTTTTGACCTTGGTTAACAAGGTTGTTGTAAGGGTTTCTCTTTACCCTAAAAGAAAGATTGTAATTATTTTTGATTTGCTAGTAAAGAACGATATCTAACAAGTAGTTAGAGCGAAGACGTAGCCTATCTTTGAAGTAAGTGAACTTCTATAAACCTTTGTGTCTTTCTCTTCCCTTTTCTTCTTATTACTTGTTGTGTGTTTTGGCTATTAGTTTTTTAATTATCAATTTGGCTTTATCATTTGCATATCTCTTTGAATTGAATTATCTTTGGTGGTAAGTTTAATTTGTTAAAAAAGTTTTTTTAATACTAAATTCACCCCCCTCTTGAGTGTTCATAGGTCTTACAATTGGTATCAGAGTTTTAGTCTAACATTTTCATTAAATTCAACTGAAATTGCGAGTAAAGAATAGAAATGGCACATTGTTTTGATCAAGGGGGTTTAGGAATCCATAGGCCACCTTTCTTTAATGAAAACGATTTTGTTATTTGGAAAATTAAATTGAAATTCTTTCCTATGAGCCAAGATTTTTATTTATGGGACTTTATTTCAAATGGTCCGCATGGATTTTCAAAAAATGATAAAGTTGTTTTCTTATATGATCAAGCGATCTTCATGGTACATTATATAAGTGTATTTTTTACAAAGTATCCATGTGCAAATTCACTTTTGAGATATGGTGTTGGTTGGAACAAATATATGGAGAATGCATTAAATAAGAAGTGAAGGAAGCCAAGGAAGAAGAAGAAATTCAAAATGAATGCCTTAGAGTTTTTGTAGAAGAAACTCCATTTCCATTAAGCATTAAAAAGGAAAGCAACGAGGTACTTTCTAGCTCCTATTTAAATGATAATGAAAATGAGATTAATGCTTTAAAAGTAGGATTGAGTTATGATGAGTTAGTTAGGTGTTTAGAACGTGTTCCAATAAGAAGGAAGAAATTATCTACTAAATATAAGGAATTCATGAAGTTGTAGAAAAATTTTAGAATGTAAAATGAAAAATTAAAGAATGATTTATAATAGACCCCTAAGTCCAAGCTACGGTATCTTGTGAGTGTTGGCAAATCTTGGCCAATGCTTAGCACACAAGTCAATATGAAGAAGACGTGATGATAAGGGAACAAGGCGAAGTCTTACGATTAGGTAAGCAAAGGCCCAAGACACTTGCAAAGTAGGTGAGGGATGCGGGAAGTATCAGCGAAGATCTCAAAAGCAGGTTAAATTCAATACGCGTGGGCACACATTGGTGCGTATTGGCAAAAATCTTCGACGAGACACAAGATTCAAATGTGAGGCCACACGCAGTTGAAAAACTAAGCCATGTGAGACCTGAGGATGCACGAGAATATGAGAGATATGCGAGATCCTACAAAAGTGCGTGAGGATGCCCGAAGGCATACGAGTACGACAATAGGTGTAGACACTTGACTTTGCTGAGGCAAGGCAAAGGTATGTAAAATCTGCGAGGTTTTATATTAACTCGAATTATGACTTGTATTTAGTCATAGACCGATGGGACTACACCATGAGTGAGTTTAATCATGAAAGATGGACTTATCCATAGACATGCATTGATGGACATATGTGCAGATAGGCCTTGGTGACTTGGAGAACATATTAGCAGTGACGTGGCAATTGTGGATGATGTGGCACTTGATGACGTGGTGTGATCAACTTGAAAATCACGTAGGATAATATCAAATCTTAGAGTTAGAGACCATGTGGAACTGAACTTTTGAAGATAATGGAGACCTTCGAGGATAAGGAAGATCTTTTATAGATTGCATGTAATCTTTATCTTATTAGATTTAGATGTAGTTTAGCCAACTAGAAGACCATAAGAGGAAAGGGATGTTTGCTTATTGGTCCTAGTGATGTGATCTTAGTTATTATGATATACTACAATCTCAAAGTCTTAGTTATCTTGAACTTGCTTTCCAAGCAAGGGAGCCTATAATAACTCATTAGAGCTAGAGCTCAATTTCATTAGATTCAGTAATTCAAGAGTTGAGAGATAATTTGAAAGTTAAGAGTTTTGGGGGGAGTTCTTTTGTAAGGGATTCAAGTAGGGAGTTCTTGTAAGTTCTTCGAGAAAGAGGTACTTATTCTTTTTTCTTTTATACATTTTGTGAGAGTTAATGAAAAACTAGTTTTGGCCATTATATCTCTTGTTGCTTTCTCTACTCTTATTATAAACTTGTGTGAATATTGGTGTGTGACTGAAACACTTAAACACAAGTGTGGACATGAGGTGTTCAAAGGCTAAAGGAATTGTTCAATGAAATCCATGTGAGAACGCTGAATCTCAGCTTAAGCAAACCTAAGCTAGATTGTCGTGCAAAGGAGGGCGCGACTTGTAGTAAAATTTGATGACTTAAGGGGCCTTTGTAACAATTTTCATATTTTAGAATATAAGGATGTGGATGTTGTTTTAAATGATTATATGATTAACAATGGAAGGTTAGTGAATGTGAATGATTTTTTAAGAAAAGAATGGGATGATTGTTTGCATGAGAATGAGAAATTGAAAGATGAACTGTATGACATGCTAGAATCTAAAAATGCATGTATATTAGAAATTGATAGGTTAAATAATGAAATGAATGTCATGCTAGATTCCAAGAGTGTGGATGTTGGCATGCATAACAATGAACATAAATTGATGCATGAAAATGAGTCCTTGAAGATAGGATTAGATATCCTCAAAGAATCCCTGTCAAAATTCATAAAATGTAAAGAAAAATTAGATTGCATGGTAGGAGGTCAAAAGACTTCTAGTGATAGGCAAGGTTTAGGTTTTGTTAATGATAATGTTTCTAATGATGCAAAAACAATTTTTATTAAGTGTAAGAACCTAGAAAATTAAAATTTTCCTAAGCCCTCAATTGATAATGGTGCATTCACATCTAAAGCACACACTAGGAAATCTTTTAAAAATATTGCATCTTCATCTAAATTACTTGATAAGAATAATAATCATCATGCATTCATATAAGCATCTAGGAACAAAGTAAAAAAGGATGTGTATGTAAGCAAAAATAGGCATATTTTTTTATAGAAATGCACAAGATCATAATGATGCATTTTGGATCCAGATAGGCAAAGAGGTCTAAGACATTCACATACTCATATACATGCATACAATTATAGGAACACTACATATTTACATCTTAAGAAAGAATGTCAACTAAGAAATGGCATGCATGCATCTAAGCCTAATGATAGGCATCAAGTTAAGCAATTTGAGTCTTTACATTCCCATACTCATCAAAAGCGTATGCTTAAGGCTAAAGGCATATTTCAATCACATCCCAAATACCATTTACATCAAAAAAAAGAACATGCACACATTTAGGCCATAAAGGAGGCAATTTCGGCCAACTCACTCACATGCACCCCAAATGCATTCTCTTACATCTAAAAATGTGTCTCATGCACATTTTTTATTATTAAACATGTTTCATTCATATTATAGGCATAACATTCATCAAGGAAGTACATTTATAGATATAAGATCTAAAAATGCATTTAAGTCTCATGATATGAAAAATGTCATGTTTCATAGGCATAATAGCTTGATGCATTATCATAACTCTCATATGCATAAGCTCCATCCTAGAAAAGCTCATTTAGTTAGAAGCAATGAATTTAGGCATAATGATCATAAGCTTCATGACCATAGTCACAATGCTCCATATATTTGCAACTTTTGTGGTAAGGTTGGACATTTAGAAATTTTTTTTATTAAACAAAGAATGTTTAAGAATCCCCTAAATGTTTGGGTTAAGAAAGGAATTAAAGCCAACTCTCAAGGACCCAAGTTAATTCAAGTACCTATAGTCCATTAGTCTCTTTGTTTTGAAGGCTAACATCTATTAGTGCTAATTTGGTGCCAAGCTACGAAGTAATAGAAAGTTATATCTCTAACTTGAAGTGGAATATGAAAAGATCACCATGAATCATCACACGAGCTTATCAAGAAACATTGTTGAAGCAAGTGAGGAGTTTGGTATCTTATAGTGATGCAAAAGGAGGTATTCCTATATCCTTATTTGAAAATTTATAGCTTGACTTGATATTTATCCTTGATTTGAAAAAATTGACCTTAGTTGTTAGTTTTGATTAAAAATGGATTCATATATTTAAGGGGAGCCATTAAATTTTAATATTAGAGCTATTGTATGTCAGTATTAGAATTCATTACATATGTTTTAAAAAGTTAGCTCATTGCATAACAATTGTTGCATTTTTAAAATAAATGCATTACATTGATTTTGGTATATGATTTGTTTTGAAAATGATGCATTGCACATGTTTTGAAAACAATTATTGTAATTAGTATCATATTTTATTTTTGCAATTTGTATCGTATTTTTCAATTTTCAATTGGTATCATATCTTTGAATTTTTCAATTAGTATCTTTTCTTACATTTGGTATCAATTAGCATCATAATTTTACAATTAGAATCATGTTCTTATAAGTATCATGTTTTTTTTACAATTGATATCATGTTTTACAAGTGGCACCATCTCTTTTGAATTGGTATCATCTTTAAAATTCAACAAATTTTTGGAAAAAAAAAACTTTAAGACAAGTATTTTCCCCTTATGCGATTAAATGTTTTTAAATGCATACATTTTAGGGAAGTATATATTTTTAATTTATATCAATTGGTTTTGCATGATTTAAGAAAATTTTATATTAGATTGATGTATAATATATGTTTAGAATACAAAATATGCATAACCTATCTTTTGGATCCATAATAAGTGTTATATGAATAAATATGTCTTTTAGATGCATCATATGTGTTTTTGAAATATAACTTGTGAAACATATGGCTTTCATGCAATATATATATATATATAAGTGTTTTTGATGTGATATATGCATTATATGTATTTTTTATGCAAAAGTGCATAATATATCTTTTGATGCATAATGTACATGGTATAGGAAAATGTACGTATTTGAAGTATAGAAAGTTCATAATATATTTTTGGAGATGCATTTTATGCATTTATCCCTTTTTTTAATAAATATCTAATAATGCATAATTGCACTCATTTAGAGGGAGAAGTATATACAATTTTTTAAAGATTCATGAACTAAAAGCGCAGTAATTTTTAGAAATGGATTACAATTAGTATTTTTTTAAGATGCATGAATTAAACAGGAGTAAGTTTTAATAATTAGTTACTATTGGCATTTTTTTTATGATGTCAAAAAAGCAGAGAGAGATGTGTTATATTAAGGGTTAATATGTTTTTAAGCATAAAGGGAGAGACATATCACTTCATAATATATGATGCAATTACATGAAATGTGGTTTGTATGCTCTTAATATCACATGTTTTGTCATTGGAAAAAGGAGGAATTGTTAAACCAAGGAGGTTCCAATCATGTGTTTTGTTGATGATAAAACATTATTAGCACTAATGTTTGAGTTTTGATCTACAATTAAGATAGTTAAATGTTTGAAGTGCAAAAGTATGTGTTGGAGCCTAAGGTAGAAGAGCCCAAGAACTCGTTGATCAAGGATCAAAGGATAAAGAATGAAGATCAAGCTTGATGATCAAGAAAAGAAAATCAAGCTTAGAAAGGTTTAGGAAAGTATCTTAGAATGTAAGTGTCCTCAATTTGATCTTAATCAATGATTGAAAAAGGCTCTCATATTTCCATGACATATATGTATGAATAGTTACATATAGGCATATAGGAGTTAAATTATGGTTTTATTAATTAATTGAATTTCGTTATGACATTGACATATTAGGAATTGAATTAGAATGACATGTAGGCTAAATGTTGCATGGTTAAGTAGAATCAACATGATTTGATTTAATGTACACCTTTTGATGTTTTTAAGTTAAATGAATTATTACTTGAAGTTGTTCATGTGTGTTTGAATTTGTCTATGTTATAATGCCAATGTGAATTTTGGTTTATGGAATGTTTGAAAAAGGTTTTAAAGTTGCTTAAGAATAACAAGTTTCATAACATAGGTAAATCCATTATTTTTAAAGTTATTAATTCATGTTGATTTGTTATATGGTCTTACATTATGTCTTAAGATTTGCTTGGAGTCATATTCTATGATAGTTTAGTGTCTGAAATTGTTTGGAATTATTTGGAGTCATATGCTTGCATTTTTTGAGCAAAACGACAGTTGTACTAGATATAAACGACTCCATTGTACTACCAGGAGTCTGTCGTTTTGGTTTCAGTCCAACGGCTCTTTGTTTCCTTTTTTAGATTAAAATCATTTTAAACCTTAAGACAACTATGGTTTATTTGTAGTAGCAGTAGAACCATTCCCAAATAATTTCTAAACCTCTCAACGCTCTGAAAATAGGATTTTAAGCTTTAAAAACACAAATTGAAATATCATCATCCTTAACTCATTTAAGCTTACTATCTACATCACTATTTTGGTTTATTCTCAACCCTTGCTATTTTAAGCTATTTTTTGTGCGAATATGTATTTTTTGGTTAGAAAAAGTGTTTACAAGTTTGATTGACCATAGTTTCGATTTTTAAGGTGATTTTTTTGTTAGATTAGAGCTTGAACTTTCAACTACATCAAAATTATGTTTTGTTATTCTGGTTTTCTTTTGATATTGTTTCTAGATATTTTAAACTATTACTAAAATTTTGAAATGGTGGTTTTTTTTTTACTTAAGGTTCCTAGAGGTGTTTTAATTTTTATTTCAACTTTTTGGAAGACTATTGCATAGGTTTTGAGTCTATTCTTATCAGATTCACTAAAACTGTCCAGATTTTTCTATTCTGACTTTAAATGTAGTTCTTAATAATTTAATCTATTCCAAAAACTGTGAAATAATTATTTGCTATTTAAATCAGTCTCCTAGAGTGGGTTTAAAATTTTTTGTCAAATTTTTGGAAATTCTGTTCAGTTGTTTTAAAATTGTTTTCCTCAATACACCTAAATTATTTCTGTTTTTATATTCATGAGCTAACTTCATCTTTTGATCATCTAAATCAATTTCTGGTGTAAAAACTTGTTGTGGTTAGTTTTTTTTATAATCGTAAGATTATCAAGGTATTTTTTGTTTGATTTTTAAGCTCCTATATCTTCTATTTAGGGTCCAAGTTTGAAGACTACTTTAAACTATCTAGATTTAGTGCTCTTGCTTTCTTTCATGTATTTGAGCATTTAAATCTGAATTGTCTAATTCCAAATCATTGCTTTTTGTTTTTTAAGTCTTAAGAGAATCATTGACTATTTAACTTAATTTTTAGAGGCCGTTTTAACTATTTGGAAGTATTTGTTTTCATATCCATCAAATCTATCCTAGTTTGGTTTATGTGAATTTTCATACTATGATTTATCCACCATTCATGTTTTTAGTGCCTCAACTCTATCATATTAATTTTTTAAACCTTTCAATAGTGTCTTTGATCATTCATTTCATTTGTGCTTTAAGTGAAACACATCCATAAGTATTCTTAGTTACTTGTGAATGGGTGATTTGAATTGTTAGGTTGCTCTTCACTTAGGATAAAGAACATTTTAATTAAGTTATTCATTACTTGTTAATTCAATTGTCTTATGGTTGTTATGAGTATTAGAGATTACATAAGGCATTAACATTACTTTGATTTCATTTAAGCCTCTTTCTTGAATTAATTGTGATCAAGTATTTCATAAGCTATATGAGCAAAAGTTAAGGCTTTAGTAGCCTAAGATTGGGGTTTGTTTTTTGGGAAACAAAATAGTGTACTTTAATTTTGTTTGTAAAGGGTTACTCTTCACCTATTAGAAAGTAAGATTGGTTGGGTTCCTTTTTACCCTAAGAATCAATATTGGCTAGGTTTCTCTTAACCCTTATAAATCAAGACTATTGAGTGGGTTCCTCTTAACCCTTGTGAATCTAGATTATATTGGATTCCTATTGACCCTTGTAAATCAATATTGTATTAGGTTTCTTTTAACCTTGGTTAACAAGATTATTGTAAGGGTTACTCTCTACCCTAAAAGAAAGATTGTACTAATTTTTTATTTGTTAGTTAAGAACGGTATCCAACAAGTACTTAGAGAGAAGACGTAGCCTATATTTGGGGTAAATAAAATTCTATAAACCTTTGCGTCTTTCTCTTCCCTTTTCTCTTTACTTATTACTTACTGTGTGTTTTGGCTATTAATATATTTTTTATTGATTTGGAATTATCATTTGCATATCTCTTTGAATGAATTATCTTTGGTGGTAAGTTTAATTTGTTAAGAAAGTTTTTTGAATACTCAATTCACCCCCTGAGTGCCCATAGGACTTACATCACACAAAGTTTTAAAACATTTCCAAATTACAACTAAATACCAAGAGATATGAATTAAGAACAAAAACACATAATGTCTTGGTTTTTGTAATGTTGTTCTTTGGTTGAATGATTGAAAATGGGCGTTCTTTAAACCGATTTTACTTTAAAAACCAAAATGAGATTAAGCAAAAACCAACGTGACGAAAGGCAAGTGCACCTATCGAACAAGTAATAAAGTGGAGTAATTTTCAGACTCCGAGTGTC
>JAOXYD010206265.1:0-21052 GCA_028565735.1 Pinacopodium congolense
TGTGTTTCTTGCATAATAGGTTGATATTATTATGTTTTAAGACTTGTTTTGTGTGTTTTTTATTTAGTATAATCTTTATTGTTATTTTATTTATGTTTGGTATAAATTTGGAGTAAATTTTGATTATTTAAATATTTTTATTTTTATTTTTTATTTAATTGTTAATGTTGGGTTAGAATTAAATTTTATTGGTTTATTTATTTGTTGTGTAGGGTTTATCAAAATTAAAATTTGAAGTGAAAAAAAAAGAAAAAAAAAGCATGAAAGAAGAATGAAGAAGGAAGAATGAAAGCCAAGTCCAAGACCAAGCCTAGACCTGGCTGGAGCCTGCTCGACTGCCTAGAGAGAGCCTAACCACTGCCTAGAGCCCTAACTCACATAGACTTGAGCACTAGAGCTTGCACTAGGAGCTATTGCTGAAGTCCTATGCCTAAAGCCAGCTGCATGAGCTCTCCTGTGCCTAGAGCCCTCAACCAGAAGATCAAATGCTGGATGGACCTACGCCTGATGGAGCTGGAGAGCTAGACCCCGCCTACAGACTGCCTGTATGGCCTGGCCTAGCCCACTCACCCACCTGCTGTTGGAGCCTGGACACTGGAGGGTTGGATGATGAGCATGGATTGGGGGCGTGGGCTGGAGGGCATCTGAAGCCTGCATCATTTGCTTAACCTACTCACGCCTAGGCCTGCCCTTCCCCGCTAGACCTGCACTCTTGCTGGAGCCTTCTCATTGGACCTGATAGCCTGCTAGAGCCCTTGCTCCTAGACTGTTGCTGCTGGACTGAAGCCCGTGCGCCCTGGACCTTCAAGTTGCTCCTGCGCTGGACCTCCACCCCATGCACTCCAAGCAGCCCAAGACATAGAAAGAAAAGGAGAGACAGCCCTAGACACATACAAAGGGAATTGTCAGACAAAAATAATTCGGAAAAGAGGGCACAAACATAGAGGAAGAAGTAGTCGCCACACGCAAGATGAAGAGGAAGCCGCACAGAGACAAGAGAAAAATTTGAACAAAAGGGAAGCAAAAACAATAGGTTAAAAATAGTAACTATAAGCCCCAAATACCACACAAGCTGCAAAACTTCAAGAGTTCATCAAGTTCTTTACTTTATTTCATTTTTTCTAGTTTACTTTTATTTTATTATGTTTTACATTTTCAAGAATATAGACTTGATTGAATTTATTTTTATCATAAATGGTTAAAATATTTTTAGGATTTGTTGTTTGAATTATTTGTGAACCTTTGGTTATTAATTTAATTTTACAAATATTTGTGTTGTTTATTGAGCTGAAACCCTACAACAAATCGAGAGAGTGAGTTGGGTAATTTGTATTAGATGTGCAACGAGAGTTAGTATTTAATATACCTATAAACAACAAGTTATTCATTTATTAGGAAGAGATTTCGATAAATTAATATACTGTCTATAGGATAGCTTAATATCTAGTTCAATGTTTAGGAAAGGCTTTGCATGTCAAGAGATCTCAAAGTTAATCCTAGATCATTGAACTAGTGACATTTAGTTGGATCTTGAGAGAGGGTAGCTAAAATACTAAGAAATCTTGGGCCAAATATAAATTAGATCAATTAAACCAAAGGGGAACAAATAGGGATAACAACAAGTCCTATTTTTGAATGTTGAGTTTCTCCGAATTTTCGTCTACAATGTTGGTGATTGGTTATGTTACTTTCTTTTGCTTCCAATTTATTTACATTTTACTTTTTTATTTTTATTTTATTTGTTTAAATCGATTTCTTGAACAAAGTGTAAGCCAAATTAATAAGTTTTCTAGCTACAATCCTCGTGGGATCGATATCCGTTCTTTACTACAAGTACGACTTATATACTTACAGTTTTAAGCATAAAACTAATAGTTTTGGTTTTACAATTTAACCAATCACCAAGTTTTTTGGTAACGTACTCTTAAAAAGAAAGTTCAAAAACATATGCCAATTTCAAACATGTTATCATTTATAAAACATGATACTAATAAAGAAAATCATACAAGGATTTGCATACCAATTGAAAAAGATTATCAATCATATGCTTTAATACCAATGGAAAATTTTAAATGAAATTTTCCATAACTTATGAAAAAATTCATTTATAAAATATGCAACAATTTTAATGCAATGTCCTAATTACAAAAATGCAAATGACATAAGGTCTTTCCTTAAACACATGAATCTATTTTTCAATCTAAAACAAGTATAGTAAAGCCAACATTCTCAAGTTAAACATAAATATTCAAAAATCAAGTCAAGTTATATATCATTATATAAGGATGCGAGAATATCTCCTTTTGCATCACCATTTGATACAAAACTCTTTACTCCTCACTTGGTTTAAAATTTTTACTTTGGTAAGCCCATGTGCAGGTTCTTGGTGATCCTTCCATCTTTAGAGATACTATTCCTTTCGCTTCATAACTTGACATCACTTTAGCACCAATAGATGACGACCTATAAAGTAAGAATCTAATTTGTTCTAGTATCCATATAAACTTGGGTCCTTGGGGGTTAACCTTCATACTTGTCTTAGTCCACATTTGAGAAGTAAACATCCTTTGTTTAATAATTTTATTTGAAAGTGTCTAACCTTACCATAAAAATAAGAAGTACATTGAATATCACGCATATGGTCATGAAAAATATGATCTTTATGCCTAAATGCTTTTCTCCTATCAAAATAAGTTATCTTCGGATTATGCTTATGCATATGAGGAAAATGGGAATGCATGACACCCCTATGCCTATGCAACATTCCATTTTGCCTAACATTAGACATAAAAGCATTTCTAGGTCTTACATCTCCAAATGTACTTCCTTGATTAATGCTATGCCTAGAATATGAATGAAGCATATTCCTTGGCTTAGAATGAGTATGAGACACGCTTTTAGATGGATGAGAATGCATACCGGGTGCATATATGTTTAGTTGTTGCAAGATGACTAATATATGTACTAAAATTATGCCTATTCTTCTCATAGGGATATGACCTCATAGGACACAAATATGAAGTGCTTCTAGAGTAGTAAACATGCATATATAAAGCCCTAAACATGTCTAATTCCATTTTTTCCCAAGACTAGACGTAATTATGCCCATTTTTTGGTCTCTTACCATTGAATGTTTTCTCTTGATGAGAATGAGACCTAAGAAATGATTGAAACACACATGTACAATTTTGAGCATGCTTATGATGTGTATGGGAATGTAAAGAACTATATTGCCTAACTTGAAGCCTACATGCATCATGAGATTAATTTGGATTCCTAAAGAAGTTATGTCTTTTTTTACTACATGGACATTCTTCCTAACTTTTCTCTTAGATGCATATATGAATGCATGATGATTCTTCCTAGTATGTGATTTTGATGAAGATGCAATGTTTTATAATAAAGGCTTAGGGATGATCTTATCTTCTAGGTTCTTCCCTTGTATAAAAATTCTTTTTACATCTTTAGAAACATTTTCATTAACAAAACCTGAACCATGTCGATCATAGGAATTCTCTTATGCTTTTAGCATCCAATCTTGTTTTACCTTGTCCTTTATGAATTTTGACAAAGTTTACTTAAGAGAATCCACTTCCTTCTTTAAAGACTCATTTTTTTGCAATAATTTATGCTATTTATCATGCATGCCAACAACCACACTCTTAGGATCTAACATGGAATTCATCTCATTTTTTATCATATCAATTTGCAACGTGCATGCATTGCTATCTTCCAATATTTCATGACTCTCATTTTTTAACTTCTCACATTCTAATCTACATATCTCCATTTCCTTTTTCTAATAACCATTTTTTAGCATACAATCATCTATTTTTTTTCAAAACTCACCTATTCTTAGAAGAAAGTTTCTCCATTCTCAAATTAACAACTTTAAGGAATTTAACAAGTTCATCATAAGATAATTCATCATCACTACCATCATCATTAATTTAAGGATTAGAAGTTACCTTATTTCCTTCACTTAAAGAATTTGATGTAGATGGAATATCATCTTCCTTAATGGCCATAAAGTAAGCATTTTGAAACTTTTTCTTCTTCCTTTTGCACATATCCAACTTCTTTAGCCTCCTCTCATTATTTGGCTGCTTCCATAATATTTCCACCAAGAAAAATTAGATCTAACCTACACAAAATCTCATAATGCTGAAACACATATTGAAATTTTATCAACTATGCTTCTATCTAATGCATCTTGAAATATATGAGTAGCTTTTTCATTTCAAGAAACAACTTTATCATCATTTGAAAAACCATCAGGTCCATTTTAAATAATATCCCATAAATAAAAATTTTGACCCATCATAGATAACTTCATCCTAATTTTCTATTCAAAGAAGTTAGATCCATTAAAGAATGGTGGCTTATGAATATCTAACCTCTCGACTACATAAATGATAAAAATGTGACATAATGGATTTTTGCTCACTAATTTCATTAGAAATTTATGAAAATTTGAGACCTATGCTTTTAAATCAAATTTAAGCCTTATGGAACCCAAGGGGGGTTGGTGAATTGGGTTTAGAAGAAATTTAAATGAGTTAAACAAATTTTAACTATGTACAATCACTAAACCAAAATTCAACCTATATGAATGTTATGCCAATTCAATTCAAATTTAATCAAATTCAATCAATTATAAACAAAATGCAAGCGCATAAATGAAAGATTTATGGTTAGAGGATACACAATAAATTTTTCTTGTAGTTATGCTAAATCTCTTAGGCCTATGTTTATTCCCATCACTTAATGTTAGACTTTAACTAATTAAATCTTCTTTAGGGTGAAGACTAACCCTTACACTTCTTCTTTCTAGAAAGAAGGTGAAGAGGAAACTTTACAATATTACTTTAGGGTGAAGAGTAACACACAATGTCTTGATTTAAAGGGTCAAGAGGAACCCATAAATGTCTTAATTTAAAGGATCAAGAGGAACCCAACTAACAAACAATCTTTTTATTTTCTAAGGGTGAAGAGGAATCCCTTAATCAAAAACCAAACTTAAGCAATTTAATTTCACAATTAAGCCCCAAAAATTAATCCCAAAATCATGATCTCAAATTTAACACCACATTCCAAATAGAGCTTCATTAAGAAAAAAAATTGCTTAGATGGGGTTCACAATTCAACTTATTTAATACCAAAACTGATACATTTCCTAATGCTCATACATGGCATAAATCAATGCAAATCACATTTGATAAAAAGAAGTAACTTAAATCTTATTAATAGGTCAAGGATAACCTATTAAAACTTTATTTAATGGAAAAGAGAAACCTATACCTTAACAATCAATCAATTGAGGCAACGACCCCTAAATAGTTAACTAATTATGCCTTTAATGATGTTTCAATGAAGCTCACTCAATAAAAACGTTTATGAAACTTTTAGAGACAAATAAAAAATATATCAAGTCTCCTAACTTCGTTATAAATTGTATAAAAAATAATTGATTCAATAAAAAAGAGTTCAAAGCATCAAAGAATCAGATTTAACATAAGAAACACACAAGCTACCAAAATTATATTGTTTAAGTTTAAACTTATAGAATCAACATTCCTAACCTTGAAAATGTCACAAAATCAATACAAAAGACATATGGGAACCTTAATCTATCAATTGACAATAGATTGCAAAAATTTTTGAAACACGAGAAACTAATTTATATTAAGAAAGATGAGTATGGAAGATAAAACATGTAAAACTACACTGCTTGAATGCGTATGCCTTTATAAGCTTGAATCAAACGAAATAAAATCCTAAAAATGAAAATATATGATCAATGTGACTATTGAACATATAAAAAAAATTAAAAAAAAACCAGCTTGAAGCTCTAGAAACATATTTAAATCAAAAAATCCGTGAATGAAATAAGAGTAGCTACAAAACTAAGGCAACTTTATAAATCTATTAATTTTTGCTTGAAACAATGCAATCTCAGCATAAAGATTGTAGCAAATGGTCAAGAATACTTATTTATAGAGTTACAAGGCTTAAAGAGTTATTGGTTGGAAAAAATAGCCGTTGGATGTATAAAAATCGGTTAAAATTTGAAAGTAAAAACTAGCTGTTAGGCCTAAATGGCAATTTATACATTTATCAATAACACTGTTGATCTTTGGAGCAAACCACTATTGTAATCACCAAACTACAATGGCGTCATTGATGAAATGCAACTATTTTTTATCACATTCTATTATACGCTTATAATTTTATAAAAATTACTAAAACTAATTTCAGAACTCTTCAAACATTTTTCTAACATCTAATATAACTTCAAATAAGTTTGAATTTTTTTTAAAAAATTATTTCAGTTGACTGAAACATAAAATCTTTCAGTGATTGTGAAAAATTCTTTATACTAAACATTTTTTAAAACCTTTCAAAACCTCTCCAGAACTTTTACAACCAATTTAAAAATCAAAATTCACAGCCTAATGTGACTTAAAACACGCTTGAACAACTTAAAAAAAGTTTCTAAAATACTTTGACACATCAATAGGATTTCTTTAAAAAGAATTCACACATATTCCTCTTGATTATATAATTTTACACAAATGTAGCATTTAAAACCTTTCCTAACATGTCAATGTGATAATCAAATTCAATTAATTACTAAAATATTTATTAAAAACCCATATGCAAATATTCATGCAAATATGAGATGTAAATGGGAGACATTTTTAAGAATTAATTAAGATTAAGCAAACTTACATGCCAAACCATGATCCTAAACTAATCAACCTTAATCTTTATAACTTGATCTTTGCTTCAATATTTCAATACTTGTTCCATTATTTATTTTCTTCATGAATGCTTTTCTTCCTTAGGCTCTAACACATTTCATTGCATAATTTACATCAACATATCTTTCTAACACATGTAAACTAAACCATTAACAATAAGAATGTTTTTTCAACATCAAAACACATGATTTGAACCTCTCTTCATTCAACAAACTTGATGGTCTCTTTATGGCCCCTTAAGTTTTAAATAAAATAAAGATACAAAATAGAACTAAAAAAACCAAAACCAATTTACCAATAAGTGAAG
Source organism: Pinacopodium congolense (assembly GCA_028565735.1). Lineage (NCBI taxonomy): Eukaryota > Viridiplantae > Streptophyta > Magnoliopsida > Malpighiales > Erythroxylaceae > Pinacopodium > Pinacopodium congolense. Next base: position 7,072 of record JAOXYD010206265.1, read on the forward strand.
ATACCCTATATTAGCCTATACGATTAAAGTTTAATTCAATTGAATTATCAAAACCCAAAAATTTAGCTAAAATTTTGGACTTGGTAATTCTCATTAGTAATTTTGATACATGAATTGAAAGCAATTTATTTTAGTTAATAATTTTCAATGTAATTAATCAAACAACTTAAATTATTTAGATGATTTTAATCTGAACGACCTAGTAGTTGTAGTTAAATCTTTATAAGCTAATAACTTGGACTTATAGGATTCACCATGTTAGTTGTGATAAGTATAATTGCCTATAGGTTGGTTTTAGGTTTGGTTTAAAATTGGAGTTAAAAGATTAGTTTAGGAAGATCACAAATAAGTTTTTGATGTTATTGATAGGGATTCACACTAACCATACTAGGAATATATTAGTTTCAATTAGTCTAGAGGTTTATTTTTTTGTTATTTTTGTTGTTTAACTAGGAATAGGCTGTTAATGATTTGGTTAGAGTGTTCTATTTTTTAATTTTATTTTGGTCTCTATATTGGGTCATCTTTCAACGACTACTTGTAGTTATTAAGATGATGTGGCAAGATGACCATTAGTGAGACTGCTAGTAGTATGGGCATTAGAAGTTGGAGGTTACAACTAAGGTAATTGATATGGATGCATTTTATAGTATTTTTATACGCATTTCAACGTGAATTCATCCCTATTTTTAGGTTTAAATTTTTTTATAAGATTCAAGAGCATCGTTTGAGGAGCATATATACCAAATTTTATGACAATTGGAGGTACGTAAAAGGAGTTAGAGAAGAAAATGTGAAGAGGGGTAGGAGCTATCAAAATCTAGGACTTAAATGGCCCTAGTCAAATGGCGCCATTTTAGTCCCTAGAAATCCTCGTTTAGCATTTTGAAAATGAAAAATAAAAAGGGTAAACTTGACCTTTGCTTCTCCAAACATTTTAAACCCTAAATGAGACCTATATAAGCTTAAGAGGAGGCCTTTTCAGTAGTTTTTGCTCCCACTTAGGTAGTCCTTTGGTTTCTTGAGTTTTTCTTAGGTTTTAGTGCTGGTTTCCTTGTATTTTCATCTTCTTTCATGTTAAGACCTTAGATTAAGTACTATTTTAGTTGTTAAACTATAGTTTTATTTGTGTTTTTGCTATTGTTTACATATTTTCATTTATTTTCAATTGGGTTTGTGAAATGTTGTTGAATCTTGAGTTTTTGATAGTTTAATGATAGTTTCTTTATTTTCTAGTCTTTTTCCCTTTAGTTTCTTCATGATTTCTATGTTTTTAGCTGCTATCATGTTAATTTTAGAATATTTTATGGTTATTTTCATTATGTTATCTTAGTTTTCTTTTGGGTTAAAGATATTTTATGGGTAATTGTGTTATAATTGTGAGAATTGGAATGGGTCTGGAAAGGGTATTGTGATTTATGCTAGGATTAAATTGGAATTTAGATTTAATGCCATGAATTAGGAACTTATTCATAGGATTGGCCATTCTAGGAGTAATTTTTAGTTCAATGGCTAGGTTTTAACTTTTGCTCTGTAATTTTCATTAGTGAAAACCATAAGTGGTGATAAGTTAGTTGAATTTGTGGGTAAACTTAATCAATCTAGCCTAGGATTCCAAATTCTTAAGGTTATATGATCTGACCTTGTGAGAACATGGGCTTAGTTAGTCGTTCCATAGTTTTTAATGCTCACTCCTCTAAATCTAGAGAGCTTATTCTAGATTATCATGTGGTTAGGGGTAAGTTTTCTATCGTATAGGACTTATAAAAAATTGAAGGAACTTAGGAAGCAAGAGCTTCTTTGTATCTATAGGCTAGCATCTTAGGAATAACACAATCTTTAGGATTTCAATGATCAATTGTAATTTATGAATCCAGATGATATCTTTTGCCAAAATTTTCATCTTTATTATTTGTTTTCTTATTTGATCACTTTAGTTTTGTTAATTGTCTTTTTGTTTGTTTAATTCTATCGCTCTAAGGGTTGCCTTTATTTTTTTAATTTTTGAAACATTATGAATAGCTGAAAAACATATCTAGTTTTCTGTAAGATCAACCCTGACTTGCCCTACTATATAGTAGGTTTAGTTAGGTATTTTATTAGTGATAAACCTATTAATAATGGATGGATGGGGCAAGACAAGTAGCTAGATGATACTTGTACCTTTAATTGAATGGATCACACTGATTACTCCAAGGTTAATAAGACCTGCTTTAAATTTTATTCACCTTTGTACCATTTACAATAACTTGAGCATGATCTAAGATTAACGTTGTGTGAGGTAATAAACTAGTGTATATATAGGAATACTTCTAGACAAATTGATCTATTAATGAAATCAATAAGAGAAAATGATCAAATTAAATTACAAGATATCACCAAAATAGAGTCATCTGAGTTAGAAATTATTGACATAATTATTAGTGAGGAGGATCTTTCAATTGATTTAGAAGAAAATGATGAGGAAACTATTGAATGTAAGAATGATGAACATGTTGTTGAAAGTAAGGAAATTGAGGAGTATAAGGAAGCACATAGGAGTGTTGATTTTATTGGTTTTACAACCTTTGATCATAAGCCAAGGGGTTGTATATTGAGAATTTTTACCATGGTGCTCAAGGATAGATATAAGAAATATAGGAAATCAGTGCATCAATATGATAAAGAGGAGAAAGAAAAGTTAGGTGATGGACATAAGAAGAGAAGTAAAATTCTCTAACAATGGGATACAACTAAAAGACCTTAAAGAAGTGCTTGCTAGAAGGCAACCCAACTATAAAGTTTAGTTTCTTTTCATGCATATTTAGGTTAGTTACTTAGTTTAATAATTAGGCTAATTTCCTCTATTTTTTTGTTCCTTTAGTTAATTTCTTTAGTTTTTAGTCCTTCATATTAATTTTTTTTAGTAATTTAGATGTACAATCCTATGATTTTAGATGGTCCATAATTTAGGGGTAATTTAGTAGCAACTTAGGAGTGAATTTCATAGAGAAAAACTTTGGACTGAAGATCAATGGATCTTGTTAAAGACACCATTAGAGTTTATTCCAACCTATGTTGAAAAGAAACTGTAGGATATCTATGAGGGGTATTAATGACACCATTGTACTCATTGTCAACCACCGTTTAACCCCAAATTTTGGCAACAATGTTGTCATTTTGATAAAACTTTAACTCCACAATATTTTCTTCTCCTCCCTTCCACTCCACTTCTATTCTCCTACCTCCTCATCCATGTTCAACCATGTTTTATCCCATTTTCTACTAGAATTAGCACTTTGTTTTGCATGAATTTTGTTTTTATTTCACTATAACATCACTTTTCACCTAAAAACCATCGTTTTTGTTGCCAATCCACCGCCCTCTATCATATGTAACACACCTCCATTTCTATTGTTTGTTCTTTCACCTGTTCACCATTGATTAATCACTTTTAGAAACAAAACTTGTACCATTATGTTACTTTTATGAATATCTATCTTTTGATACCATTTTAAAGGCCTAATAACATCACAAGCGGTGAGAGAATATTCTTGCATTGATGAGATTATTCTGATGATGGTGTCCTGAAAACTTTAACAAATTGTGACCATTTTATAGGACCTTTTGGCTTATTTTTAGAATAGTTTGAGTTCATATGTTACGAAGATCATTCATAGCTCCCAGTTCTAGGAACAGGCTTGCATTCAATGAGGCTCAATTCACCAAAAGGAAGAACTCAAAGTGGTTCGAGTCTCTTAGTGGCGATGATATCATAGTGGAGCACTCAATAGCCCCACCTTTAGAGATAGAAATCATCATTTTTATAGCATTTTTTATACTAGGGTGGAAGCTAGTTCTTACTCTAGATGGGCAGTACTACCTTACATTGCTTTGTGAGTTTTATGAAAAATTAGAATAGAAGGAGGAAACTAATATGATTGAGATTAGATTAACAATTTAAGGTTCCCCTATATTTATTACTCATTTTTCTTTACCTTCTTTATTATGGATGTTTAATTAACTAAAAACCATCGTTTAAGTACCTAGAAAAGAAAAAAAAAGGTAATTTCACCAAACCCTAACAATTCATCATCTTCTTCCTGCTTCCCCCCACCTGCGATGAACCAAACCCAGACCCTCTCCAATCCACCTTTTAAACCTCATTTTACCTTTAAATTTGACCTTTTGGGAATTTTGATGCATTTCATTTTTCCTAAGTAATTCTATCATTGAATTACCACAAAACTCCAAGCATTATCCCCAAATTTATTTAAAACCTCCACGTTTATTGTTCACACCGCCCTCTACCTTTTTATATATTTATAGCATTTTAAGGCTTGTTTCTTTTAGATTTTAGTTTCATTGGGTTCCAATTCTCACTTTCTTTCTTTTAATACCAAATTTATGCCCTAAATCTTTTGTCACCATTCAAGGAATATTTTGGTGAGAGTGAAATATTCTAGCAAGGTCATTGGATCATTTCCAAAATTTTTGGTTACTTTTAGCGTCTTTTTGGTCTTCTTAGTAAACAACATTTGTTAAAAATGTTCCCTAAACAATTCATTGGTGCTTGTAAGTCACAAAAGACCTCTTTTGATGATTCTCGCTTCATAAGTTGTAAGAATGAGAATTGCTCTGAGAGATACATTTATAATGAGATCATTGTAGAGCGATCATTAGCGCCAACCCTTGATTCAGAGTTTAATGTATCTGATGTTTTTAGAACCCTTGAGTGGGATCCCCTCTTTTTGGTTATTGGCCCATACTATCCAAATTTAGTGTGGTGCAAGAGTTCTATGCAAATATCAAGGATAAGGGTAATACTAAAATCCTTGACATTCAATTCATGCTGAGAGGTAAACCCATGATCATTACTCATGCTTTAATATCTACTTTATTAGGGGTGCCACATATCGGTGATGTGTATAAACATAAAGTTGATAGACTTTGAGGCAATTCAATGGAATCTAATCCCCCATTTTTTATTGATATGGATCGTGCTACTTTGGGCTTGATCAAGCCACCAAGTAAAAGGTGTTATCTGACTTAGTTATTAGTTTAAAAGCAGATAGTGGTGGCACAACTATGTGCTAATGTGACTCTATGAGCCAATTGATTAAATGAGATTAGATACATGGATACTTATATCCTTTATAGGATGCTCAATGTTTTAAGTGATATTGATGCTCTGCCACTTTTAAGATTCATACTTTAGAGTATGCAGAATGTGGTTAGGTTTCAAAGCACCAACAAAAATTTCTGCTTTCCATGTTTGTTGACGAGAATCTTCTAAGGCGAGTGTTTCCTTAGAGGGTAAGGTTGTTTTCCAACCTCTTACTACCTCCATCATTGCCTATCCCACCTTAAAGCTCTGGCAATACATTCAACTTAGTAGCGTTTAGCGTAGCACCATTCATAAGCCCCTTTAGCCAAGTGAGAGAGTCAATGATCTTAATGCACCCATGTGTACAATAGCTCCTGAGGAGGGTATTAAGGAGGCTTCCTCTAAAGCCACTCCAAGTGCCCATTTTCCTCCGCTAGTAATGAATGCTCTTAACTACATGCCTCCATTTGCCTCATCTTCTAAGGACAACACTATGATTCTTCTCCATTTAGAGCATAGATTGTTTGAAACAGATGCTCGGATTGATACTAGATCACACAAATCCATTGATATAAATAGCTCATAGGGGAAAATTAAGTTATTTTATGGTATAATCATAACCATAGAATGGCTTGACTACCATTTAAGAGTAAGTTTTTAATGTTTTAGATTGAGATGATAGTTTTTGTTTGATCTCGAGACCAAACACTACCTACCTAGATGATGTTTGGATTGTTTTTCTTTTGTCTATTGACATGGATAGTGTTTTTATTTGCTTTCCCTAGTTTGATTACTTTTGATCTATATCCTTTTGATACTCTTTTTATGTATTTTGGCTCTTTTTGAAGTATTTTGCTTTTGTTATGTACTTTGACAATATTTCTATATATAGAGCATGCCTTTTGTTATTATTATCCCTAGTACTTTTATTTTTCATTTATCATTTTCAATGTGCTGTAATCAATAAGTAAATCTCAATGTCTACCTCAATAGATCTTTTATCGCTTTATCCTTATTATCAAGTGTTTTCTATCCCTTTTTCTCCCAATATTGTGCTTTCTTTTTTGCTTTATGAATATTGGAGACAATGTTCAATTTAAGTGTGGGGGACGGATATTATGTTATAATACTTTATTTTCTTGTCATATAGCTCATCATTTTATTATCTTTTTCAAGAAAGTCTATAATTTGTGAAAAAAATTTTCGATTTTGATTCATATCATTGAACATTTTTCCTTTTGACTTCTTATGTTTTGACAAATTAAGATGTTATATACTTGATTATGACAATTGATGATTGAATGGCTTTAAGTTACTTAATGTTTTGGTGAATACTTCATGATCATTACGTTATTCCATTTTCAAAATGCATATTTCTAAGAAATTTGTGCATTCTTTTAAACATTATCATCATTTTCATTAAAAGATAAATTCAGAATCATGAAAAAATGAAAAAAATTAAAAAATTAAAAAGAAATTAAAAATTGAAAAAGTGAGTATGGTTTCATTCACTTCGTTGATTTTTAACTAATTAGTTGAAGTTAAAGAATGATGTTAGTAGCCAATTGATGTAAGGTGACTTATTTGAGTAACCGGGGATGTTCTCAATAAAATGTTCATCTTCACATAAAAAGATTGAGTGATTCTCAATTAGGCCTTAAAACTCACATTTAAGTTTATAATTGGGTGCTTAATGAATAAATGATGTGAAATTGTTTAATTGATGATGCTCTTTCCTTTGCTTATATCCATTTTACATTTGGAATTTAGTTTTGTGATTTAGGTTGAATTTGAAGAAGAATGAAGTAATTTAATTTCGTTTGTGACTTGATTTGATTAATTTATAATGGGTCATATTGATTGAAGGATTAAGGACATCATTTCAATGTTACAGTTAATGAGTTTGGAGTCCTTTCCCTATGATTATATGTTGTTTCGAAATTTTATTAATTGGCTTGAGGACAAGCAAATGTTTAAGTGTGGGGGAATGAATAAGGGTTCATTTTTACAGTTTTTTTCAATTTATAGTGTTTATCATTATTATTTGATGTAAATTCACCCATATTTGGATACTTGATTATTTAATTTATGTTTGGAATTGTGTAAATTGAAGAATAAACCCTAAAACAAGAGAAAATTAAAAAAGAAGAAGTTTGGAGCCACTTTTGGACTTAAACATATGGTCTATTCAACCCTGTTTAAGTACTTATAGCCTACCTTTTAAGGCAGTTCTAGAGCTAAACACGGGTATCTAAATGGCACTGTTTATGACTAATTTAAGTAGTTAGTCACCAATCTCCAGCTAGTTTTCTGACCAAATCAACTTTAACTTGCACCAAGTTGTAACCACTTGTAGGAGATGTATAAATGAATGTTTTTAAGCCATTTATAGTTAGAAGAAGAGAGAAAACATGTTGCTAGACTAAATTTTCAGATTCTCTAAAATTTTAGTGATATTTTCTTATTTTCTTCATTTTTTTTGGTTTTGAATTGTAGATCTAAGCCTGTTTTAAATGATTTTAAGAGTTTGAACACATGATTTCGATCTACAAATGTGTTTATAGCAATGTTTAGTGCTTGCTAAACTTACTAAGCCCACGCCTTCTAATACTTAACCTTTACTTGTAACTATCCCTTCTAAACCTTCTAAGGCACCCATTAGTACTATTTTAAATATTCTTATAAGGATGGAAAGTAGGATGAATGATATCTAGAGGTAGATGGACCACATGTAACATCAGATGGATCAAATGTGGGATCATACGAGGTCTAAAGATTCAGGGCAAAGTAATTAGGAGATTTGTGGTTGTACTACCTATTTTTTTCTCATTTGGGTTATTTTTTTATCTTATGCTCCACAACTGTTACACTCAATTTTATTAATGATATTATAGTTTTATTATTTTTATCTCTTTTTTCCCTTTTATATTTCTTTTATTATTTTACAATTATCTTTGAACAATCTCCCACGAACTTTAAAAGGACAAAAATACATCATATTCAATTTAAGAGAGTATTCTTGTTCCCTCATCTACCTTATTATGTTTATTTTGGTTTTTAAATATTGGGGACAATTATCATCTTAAGTTTGGGGCAGGGAACTAGGATTCAAATTTTCTTATATATGATATTGTTGTAAATCTAAGGATAATTTAGTTCCAAATGGTCAGTCAAATGTTGAATATTATGTTTTAGTTTGGTTAATGTAGTTAGTATAGTTGGAATCGATTAATTTATGATTGATTGTGAAATTTTCTAACTTTAGGATAAACTGTGTATATGATTGACATTTTATACATGTTTATTAAATTTTGATGAATTTCATATGATTTTTGTGTAAATTTGGATAAGGGGTTCAAGAGTTAAAGAAGGCAAGATGAAGGACAACATGCACTTGCCAGGACAAAATGTAGTGTAAAATGTGCTTGCCTAAAGATGTTGAAAAATAAATAAAATTAAGGTATGATGGAGCATAAAATTCACATGGCATTAGATTACCTTATAATGACTTGCATAATTTTTGTATGTGTTTATTCAAAATTTGATAGGATGTATAAAGGTTATTGAACACATATTTTTATCAAAGTTTACAAATTCATAATTAAAAAGTAAATTAGAATATACCAGTTATATTAGTTGCATTAATTATATCGAAGTATCATGTTTAACATTTGAAAGCCATTAGAAAATTTCTATTTAGCATCTAAATAAATTGCTTGAAGACATGTGATAGTTCAAGTGTAGGGGAATTAATAAGGGTGTAGTTTATAAGATTTTAGAGCATAATTTGTTATGTTTTCACCCTTATTTTGACATTAAGTTTTCCAATTGATGTGTATTATTGCTTAAATTATAGACTCATCCCAAAGAAGATCAGTTACATATAAAAAGTAAAAAGTGTGAGTGTTTTTCTAGAAGAAAAATATGTGTCTTTAACGATGTCATTGTTTTCATAAATGTACCACTATTATAATCAACTTAAGAGAACAATGTACACCATTAACAATGTCATTGTTATGTGACTAGACCACTATCTAAGTCAATTGTATAGAGAGAAGAATAACACTAATCATGAATAGCATTTTTTATCTTCAACTTCGTAAGCTATTAATGTCTCTAGATGCATGTTCTTGCAAGGAAACCAAGGGTTAATTAGACAATTCGCTCCTTAAACAACCCTTAACCTAATCAAGATATATTTTAGCATATTTTAGAGATTTTATAGAGATATTTTGTCAAATTTTTAGATAAGTGTTTAGAGCGTTCTATGTTTTTATTGTATTTTCTCCTTCAATTCATTATAGTAGGTACTTAAAGATGCTTCTAAAGGTTTCAAGGAGTGGATCAATCAGATTTAACACTTTGGAGCATATTTCATTTTATTCTAACCTTTTAACTTTTTTATATATTTGTGAGAGTTTCAGTTCTAGAATATGGATTTTAAGATTGAATTTCTTAAGCCTATTACCTAAGTTAACTGAATGAACAAGCAATGAAATAGAGATGTGATATAGTCTTAATCATATATCATATAGTCTTAACCATAACTACATCTTATTATTATGAAAATACCATAGATTAAGCCACATAATCACTCTTACCTCAATTAAATCATTGTAATTTGAACACTTATCTATACATTTAGGACTAGTAATAATTTATTGCAGTTTGATTCCTTTTACATTAATTGAAGAGTCAATTAGTTTAGTTTAGTAACTTTAATTTAGTTACTCATCCAATTTAGATTCTCTAGATAATTTTACATTGGGTGACTTAGTAGTTATAGGTAGATCCTTAAGAGAATGATATCTAGGATTCTATGGATCCAATACTTACTTTTGATAGGTATACTTGCCTATTGTTGGTCTTTGGTTGAAATTGAATTAAAAAGATTAGTTGGGAAGACCATGCAAAAAAAAGAACTAGTTTAGGAAGACCTTTAATAATGATCTTAATTATAAGGAACTAGTTAAGTGCTTAGAATCAAAGAAGAAGTTATTTTTTAAGTATAAAGAGAGGTTAAAATTTTTACAGACAAACAAATTTAAAAAATGAAAAATTAAAGAGGGACATAAATAAAATTATAGATTCTAACAGTGAAAATAATGATAATGTGCAGAAATTGATAAATGAGATAGTTACTCTAAAGAATCGCTTTTGATTCTTAAAAAAAATAATGGTTCAATGCAATTAAAATTTGTCATTAATATAAAAATATATAATTTATAATATTTAATATTAAAAAAATAAACATTGAGATATGGATATTTTTCTCCTAAAGTCACGATATTCCAGTCCGCCATAGAAGCTGTGAACAGTGAACGATCAACGCAGCGGTTAGTGAAGGGATCCACAGTGGTTTGGGTTCTACTTTGTTCTTTACAGTCAATGCTTTGAAAGTTTCGAACTTTCTCAAGAAACGGGTAAGAGCTTCTCTCGCACTTGCCTCTGAATGATTTATTTGCTGAATAGACGTTTTCTCGGTGGAATATTTTCCTTCAGATTCTCACAATCCAATCAGTTCTATATCGTTCAAAGGTCATTACTTTATAATTCTAGATTGATTTCATCCGCTGAAAATCAATACCCATTTACTGTTTCGTACCTGATCGATAAATGTGGGTTTTCTCCAAAGGAAGCGTCTTTATTAGCATCTAGGTATATACGCATTAAATGCCCAGATGTTCCTGATGGTCTTCTTGCATTTCTAAAGAGACACAGTTTTTCTGAATCTCAGATTCGTAAGGTTGTGAAGAACAACCCTTCCTTACTTTTGTGGAATCCTGAGAAAACCCTTTTGCCGAAATTGGAGTTTTTCTTCTCTAAAGGTGCTTCTAGCATTGATGTAGCTAGAATCTTCTCTGGTCATTCGTCAATTTTTGCCAGAAGCCTAGAGAGGCAGATAATTCCTTGTTATAACTACTTCTATGAGTTAATTCAATCTGATGAGAAGCTTGTACAAGCTGTTATACGGTGTCCCATGATACTGGCCTATGATGTTCAATTATACGCTGCAAGAAATATTGACGTCTTGAAAGGAGTTGGAGTGCCCATGTCAAATCTTGCCAAGGCAATTTGTGCCCACCCAAAAATCATACTGTTAAATGTGGATCGGACTGAGAAGAATGTAGAGGAACTAAAGAGATTGAGCTTTGATCCTTCAAATTATAAATTTCTTTCTGCATTTGCAATCTTGGCAAAATTGAGCAAATCGACGGTGGAAAGGAAATTTCATTGTTTCAGAGAATGGGGTTGGTCCAAGGAAGATTTTCTTGTGGCTTTTAAAAGAGAGCCGATATGTATCTCACTTTCTGAGGACAAAGTAAATGCTGCAATGGATTTCCTTGTGAATAAAATGGGCCAGGATCCTTTTGCTTTGGTTAGACTTCCAAAAATTCTTGGACTGAGCATGGAGAAGAGAATAATTCCAAGGGCCACGGTTGCACAAATTTTGGTCTCAAAAGGTTTGATTAAGAAGGATTTGAGTTTGTCTTCACTATTTCTCACCTCAGAAAAGTTGTTCCTTCAAAGATTTATTCTTCCCTATGAAGGAAAAGTTTCTCAGCTTTTAAAGCTATATGAAAATAAGTCACATCGTCTAGGCGAACTAAAAAATACTGATGGTATCTAGGAGCAAAGAAGATATAGGCTATGGATTTTGTCGATGCCTTCAACAGCCCATAAGCAGCCTGTGGAAGTTGTTCCAGTGAAGTGTAAAATATATGTATGAGCTTTTCTCCTCTATGCTCCAAAAAGAAAAGTGTGGTAGGCAGCATTCTTATTATTGTTTCAGCATGACCATTGGATTTACCATTGTAATACAAATAATGCAACTTAACTTTTGCTTAAACTTGATCGATTCACCTTAAATGTGGCATAGCTTTTCTTGCTCGAAATCAGTTCATTGAGTATCCTTACTTGACTAATCTGCTTTATAGATATCTCTTATCTTTCAAAGTGACTTTGAGATTGTAGCTTTGTTGCTTAGGGAGAGATGTTTCTGACTCTATGATATCTCAACTTTCTTACCTTGTACAGCTTTTGCTTGATATTTAATATGTATTTGCCGTTTTTCCCAAAAAGAGATACAGTTAAATTACTTAGATATTGACTCGTGTTTTCCGAGTTACATTATGAAATTGTGTTGGAATTTTATTGCTCTTGATCTAGCAAGTTTGCCCTGCTACTTACTGAGCATGTTGATACTCATTAGTGAGGATGTATGTGCTTTTAACTCGTGTGAATGTAAATGTCGTGATTTGTTGACACTAAGGTTGTTCTGATGATTAACAGAAAGTGATCTTTCGTATGAGTCTTGAAAGTTATGAACTTTTATTTAACTCAATGTCCTCTTAACTGATTTCTGAGTGTATGAACACATTCACTTGTTTGATCTTGCAGAACTTTAATGATTAATGAGTATAGAGGACTTGATAATGTATTCTTTGCACGTTTTACAAATTTCTCCAACAAGCAACTGATTCTTTCCACTATGAATACGGGAAATCCAGCCAAATCAAGATGGATTGAACAATATGCAGAGAGTGCCTGAGAATGCAAAAGCTCCAAGATGGCATAGAATGGATATAGCAAAGATTGCAAATTGACACAAAAATTTGAAAAGGGTAGTGAACAATTGGACTAACAAGGGAAGTTCTCCCTTTGAACTCAAGAAAATGATCAAAGATAGACCGTATAGACTACAGTAAGCGAGTGTCCATGGTCTCTCTGGGATCACAGAAGCCACTAATTTTCAGAGGCTGAAGGTTGGAGACGACAAGCAAGATTTGTAATGCTAATTTGGCCCGTTATCAACCGTGTCACAATAACTCAACTGACTATTTTATCCCACTCATAATTTCAAATCTCACACATAAATATATATATTGTTTCTTTTCTTTCTCTCTTTTTTTTTGTATACATATACATAAGATTCGAAATCTGAGGAGTAGTTCTACTTACTTATTTAACTAATTAACTAATTATTGGTATTTTTTTCTTTTTAGGATTAATTCCAGTTCTTTTTCTTTGAATGACGTTAATGGCTTAAAGGATGTCACAAAATACTCACTAAGTTGCATTTTATATGTTGAATATATCCTTCTAATCATTAGGTATCTACCTTCCAAATTATGAAATTATTTAAAGGCATTTAGTCCTTAATAGTCAAAATTAATTAGATAACATTTCAAATTGCCAAAATGATTGAATTAAAACGAAAGTATAAACAATAAAAAGGATCAAAATCAAAATATTTTTAATAATTTATAGACTATGATGAGATTGATGATGAATCAAATCACTATTAAAAAACTAAACTCAAGTGCTAATCAGATAAATCCCTCCTCCACACTTAAACTAAACATTGTTCTCAATGTTTAAAATAAGAAAATAAAAAGCATAATGTAGGAGAGTAGGGAAAGAAATACACCCGCTTGAGATATACTTGAAAATCTTGTGGTGTATTTGCAGGATCTAAAATAAACAAAAATAACAACACGGATGATAGGATAAAAGGTAGCTCAAAACTCCAACACATTTATTGAAATGAAATCACACTGAAAAAAAAAAGCAATCAAACTTGAACCTAACATACAAAATAAAATAAAAGCACACTCAATTGACTACTTAATAAGGATAATTCCTAGTTCAATGAGGATTAAACAGTGAAAGAATCTCAGAAGACTCCTCAACTGAACTAGGCATATACAATTTCACTCTTTGCCAATTAACCTTGAAAGATGAGTGACCATTGCTAACTTCAATTGTTCCAAGTGGATTAATCTTAGTCACATTATAAGCGCCTGTCCACCTTGACCTCAACTTGCCGAGAAATAACTTCAATCTTGAATTATAGATCAAGACCTCATCACTAACTTTGAAATCTCTTTGAAT